>LOJH01003532.1:0-16329 GCA_001685095.1 Ellobius talpinus | reverse complement strand
CTTCTTAGTGTTGCCTGTAAGAAAAGTCACTGGCAGTTCTTGTCAATGGGTCAAACCCAAGCCATCCTGACCTCCATGACCAGAGGCTGAGAGACAGATCCGATTAGCTACTTAGGAATTACAGTAACCTCCCCAGACAGGACTTCTGCGATGTTAACAGAGGCTGGGGATATGGCTCAGTCTATACAGTGCTTTCAAGACTAGTTTGGGCCAGACGGTGGTGGCACACACCTTTAATCCCAGCACTCAGGAGGCAGAGGCAGGTGAATCTCTGTGAGTTTGAGGCCAGTCTGGTCTATAAGAGCTAGTTTCAGGACAATTAGGGCTGTTACACAGAGAAACTCTGTCTTGAAAACCAAAAAAAAAGGACTAGTTTGGTCCTGAGAACCCATGCAGAAAAAAAGCCAAACCTGATGGGTATGCACTTGCAGTCTCAGTGCTGGGGAGGAGACAGGGTGATTCCTGGGGCTTGCTGGCTAACATCACTGGCTAACATCACAGCCTAGTTGGTGAGTTCTAGCCCAGTGAGAGAACTTGTCTCAAAAAAAGTGAATGGCACTGAAGGGAAGGATACCCAAGATTGTCCTCTTACCTCCATATACATACATATACACACACATACACAAAGCATGTAAATACACATGCATGTGCACCTACATAGTCACATACACAAAAGGAATGCCACCAGGCAAGAAATCCATCTCTCATCTAGCAGTCTACAGCATCTTACAGTGCAGAACTAAGCAATTAGCTTTCAATCTCTGAGCAAAGTAGCCAAGCATAGGTCTCACAGAGCATCCAAGAGAGGCCAGGAACTATCCCCAATGTGCTCTCTACCCATAGCTACACAGGCCTGTGAAGTATTTGCCAAAGACGACCTGTAACCCCAATCCCTAAGTCTCAGAGTACAGAGGTGGAAAGGGGTTAAGTTTACAATATTACCATAGCCTGTTATAAACCACAAGTGGTCCAGTGCACAAGGGAAAATAGAAGGTTCCATCTAATGATGGTTATTAATAGGGAAGATTACTGTGATACTTGCATTAGCCAGAGGCCACCATCAGTTGGCACAAATGAGAGAGCCAAGAAAGAAGCATGATGGTCCCCTGTGGTCACAGAGAAACAGGGCACTAGATGAAATGTCATGTTTTCCTAATTTATGACTAATATGTGTCTAGGGTAGAAAAGTTATGAGTACAGTGTGGTAGGGTAAATCTTGCCACCTCAGCCACCACATGTGTATGCATAATTATTCCTATGTACTTATAATAAAATGTAATTTCTAGGAAAGATAACCACAGTTCTAGAACTTGACTTTTACAAAATGGACAAAATATCTTAAGGAATTATATCAGTTCACAGATAACTGAGTGTTCTTCTTAATCATTGAGCAATAGTCCACTATTTATATTTAAAACTGATTTCATAGCCAGGCATGGTGGTGCACACCTTTAATAAAGAGGCAGAGGCAGAGCAGAGGCAGGCTGATCTCTCTAAGTTTAAGGCCAGCTTGGTCTATAGAGTGAGCCCAGGACAGTCAGGGCTACATAGCAAGACTCTGCCTCAAAAAGAGAAAAGAAATGAAACTGTCTTTTATAATCCTTTGGCTTTATAACTGATTCCTCACTTATGTAACCATACAGAAGGTTTACTGTTTCACATGTCTGGTCTATCTTTAGAATACAGTCCTAGAGATACTAGGAGCATGATTTAGGAGTCAACTGACATCTAGAATTTTGAGTTCTGTGGGTATTTTCACGTTATTCTCTCCAGGTATCTGCAACATATGAGCGCATGTGCCTGACTCGGGCTCTGGCTTCCTGTTTTGAGCATTTCAGTTGCTTTACAACAGCACAGCTCTCCCTGGTCGCATCTACATGGATGTTTATTTAAATATAGAGTGTGAATCCTTTGTTACTCACTTTTCCTAGAAACTCTCTACCCTTATTTTAAAAACTTTCACACATCTGTGCTCAAATAACAGTAGCTAACATGTATGTATATATAGCTAACATGTATGCATCTATTGCTAACATGTATGTATCTAGGGCTTTCTGTGTGCCAAGCATCAGACTTGGCCTTTTAAAATTTATTAGCTCACTGAATTATGTCATGACCCTGAGGCATACCCTATGAGTTATTCTCCAGAAGTAGATACTTAGGCTCAAGGCTGAGTGGAACTAACTTCTGCATGCCTAGAGACTGTGACTGTGCTGTCCTAATGCAAACCAGGAGCCTGTCTGTCCAGCCACGTGACAATACTGCAATATAAGCATAATACCTATTTTTGTGATTTTTAAAAAGATTTGTTTATTATGTATAGAGTGTTCTGTCTGCATGCCAGAAGAGGGCACCAAATCTCATTATAGATGTTTGTGAGCCACCATGTGGTTTCTGGGAATTCAGGACCTCTGGAAGAACAGTTTTCTTAACCTCTGAGCCATCTCTCCACCCCTATTTTTTGGATTTTTTTAACCTTTTTTATTTGTTTTTGAGACAAGCTATACGTAGAATGGGTGGCCTTGAATTCTTCAGGATTCCTGCCTCTGCCCCCTCTGTTTTCTAACTCTGATGTGAATAATTAGTTCATATGACTTTTAGGATGTCTCATCTGCTAATGGAAATAATTGAATCTTTGCATTTTTCTTTGAGTACCATTTTAACTACCATATAAGCATTTTGGATAGTGTAGTATGAGTACCACAGGTTACCAGGATGTCCCCTTTGCTGATAGAAATCTGTGCCATGTAAGACACAATATTCATGCTTATGACATCTATATTTTCAATTCAATACTATGGTATGCTTTTCCATTTCTTAAACTAAATATGTGTATCTATCTATTCTTAAATACTTTATCTTGGTTAAACTGTTGTCTTGATGGACTTCTTTTTCTGCAGAAGAAATCATGTAGATCTGATTTCTGACTAGTTGTTATTGGGACATATTAACACCATCCCTCATTCAGGAAGCTAAGATAGGAGAAGTCCAAGTTCAAGGTCAGTCTGGGCTACAAAGCAAGAACTTATCTCAAAGCTAAAACAGACAAAAAGAGAACAATAGGAAAAATGTAATTGAAGTAATCGTGGAATTATTAGAATTAGTTTTTAAGTAACTTAACAGACCAGTCCACACTGTGTCCTCTCCCTCTGCAGCCACGGTGCCTACCTGGGTCTCCTGAGCCATCGCTGTTCCTCTCACTCTCCCCGTCTTCCTGGCCATCTGCATTCTGCTGGGTGTGCTGCAGGCTCAGCTTGTGGCAGACTTCAAAGGCCTGCCCCACCGTCCGCACGATTCTCATAGCTTGACTCTGGGAAGGAGGATGGAAAAGAAAGAGTGAAAGATGCAGAGACTCCACAAGGGCACAGCAAAGGTCAGTGTGGCTGAGGATGTGCAAGGTGGTCAGAAGCCTATGCAGCCAGAGAAGGAAAAGTGGGAAAATTCAGGATTTCTCAGATGCACACATACTCTAGAAATACCACCTGTGCCACCACAGCTCTGAAGCGGTCGTCAACTGTAGACAGGCGCCAGAGGCAAGTGCTCCAATTCTGGACTTAGAATTGGATTTGGCCTCATTTGTCCCTTCCAGTATGAAAGTAGTTCTGATCCTTCAGAATCTGTCACCAGCCACTACCAAATGACCAATGAGCTCATCAAACTAGGAGGGACTCGGCCATCCTTTGACTTCTAATGCAAAGTTCCCAGGAGATCCTACAGACGGGCCTCTACGGGGCTGAGAAGACAACAGTTAACTGTGGAACCACCTGAAGCCTGGCATCCTCACACACCCACAGTGACCAGCAGAAAGGAGAGGCAACTCTTGCCCAGCCCTTCTCTAAGACGTTGTATACCCAGATCTGTACACAGAATGGGGAGAGTCTCTTCAATAAATGGCATTAGGAAAAATGAAATATTTAAATTCAGAAGAGTGAAATTAGACTCCCGACTTATACCATATATAGAAATTAACTCAGATCAGAGTTGAAACTGTAAAACTTCTAGAAGAAAACAGGGATGAAGCTCCAGGGCACTGGTTTGAGCAATGGCATTTTGGGACATGGTGCAGCCCCTTCCTTGCTTTTATTCTGCTATGTAACTTCTTCCTTTAGGAGCCCAGTGGGAAAGCTCATAGGCTTCCAGGATTCCACCACTTAATAAGGAAAGATAGGGAGGGCAGAGAAGTGATTTCCAGATTGTAGCAACCCAGCAGGCTACACAGCTGGGGGCCCTGGGCATGGTCTCAAAGGTGTCCCACTGGTTAGATAACTTGATGATTAGTTACCTCTCACCTACTTTCAAGTATTGAAAATGAAAGATATGTAAATATACAGTCGTAGAACCTACAGTGAGGAAAGCTAAACATTGAGCCATCATCAACTATGGGTTATTTCACTAGACTTTACCTTATGCCCAAGCTGAGCACTAGCCATGTTTTGACGATCTGAGTTTGGGCGTGACTGCTGCCTAGTGAGACCATATAGTCCATCCATAGTATTCAAGACCCCCCAGAGGACATCAGCATAAGGCGGATGACACTGTATTACTACTCTAATATCCAGTGCTTTGACAGACAAAGGGGGTCCTGCTGAGGTTACAGCATGATTCATTTGTACTTCTCATGGTGTTGAGATTTGTCTGTATCTCCCATACTACATCTGTGAACTCCTTCCCATTCCTAAAGCATGAGAACCTGTACTTCAGAAGGTATGGTACCTAACAAATCAATGATGAACATGCCCCAACTTTGTACATCTCTTTTCTATAATGATGATGATAAATCATTTGAGAATTTCATGAATATACGATATATTTTCATCATATTCACCCAAACTCCTCCCTTTAACTCTTCCCAGGTCCACCGCCAACCGCCTACCCCTCCAAACTTCATGCCTACCTCCTCTTTTTCAATAACCCATCAGCTACAGTTTGTGCTGTTCAGATACTTCTATGGGGCCATCAGTAGAGTGTGGGCAACTTCACCAGGAGCTATATCTTTAAGGAAAGCCTACTGTCCCTCCCTTAGAAACCAAAAATTGTCCCTAGCTACTCAGGGGTGGGCTCACAAACCACTCCCAACTCTATAGTACTGACTGGACTGCCTTCTTCAGCAGGCAACTGCAGCTGCTGGGCTGTAAGGGCATCTACATCACTTTTGATCATGAGGATGCTCCCTAGTCAGGGCTAGACCAGGAAGCTCCACCTTCAGATAAAAAGACCACTTGCTGCGGCCTCAGTGATGTTCATCTTCTAGTTCCCTCCCCCCTCCTTTCTGAAAAGAAGAGCAGGCTGCCTATGGCTTCTCAATCTTTCACATCACAGCAAAGCTCATCCACAAGTCACTGCATGAGTGGCTTTCTTCTGCCTGCCACTGTCCCTTAATGGGAGATTTCACTTCCCCTCCCTCACTAACTTTTGCAGATTTTCTTCTCCTAAACATCTTTACATGATGCAGAAAAGCTGAATGCTTTAGGTTCACAAAACAAAAATGGGTAAGACTAAGCTTTTGGGCTTTTGGTTTTTGTTTGTTTGCTTTTGTTTTTGTTTTGTTTTGAGACAGGTTTTCTCTGTGTGCCATAGCTGTCCTGAAACTCACTCTGTGGACTACACCGGCCTCCAATTCACAGAGATCCACCTGCCTTTGTCACTCGAGTGCTGGGATTAAAGGTGTGCACCACTACCACCTAGCTGAGCAATATTTAAATACTAAGAGTTTAATTCTGTGACTTTCTTATATATAAATTAACCCAGAGATCTCATTCTGAGTAAATATTTTCAAGGAATGGGTCAGTTTTCCCCATCACTCCCAAAGTAAAGACTCAGTTTCCCTCTTTAAAATATAGTCACACAGGAAACAAAGCTCATTCCTGAGTGTGTTGCTGTAAAATCTCAAATTTCCCTAAGAAAGACATGGTACAACTTCCATCACCTCTGTAAGTCACAGGCATGTCCTCGGATAACAGGATTGGACAGGGGCAGAGGAGTATTTATAGGCTTAGTTTTGGATTTATATAAGAGGCTGGGGTGGGTGGGAAAGGCCTTCATAGAGGACTTTCATCTTGCATGTATCCACAGCTGATAATGGATGCTGAGTGTACTCTCAGAACTGAGTATTTAAAGCCTTTAAATTCTGCCTCAGTCTCTAGTCTTCCACCTTCAACAAGAGCAAAGATGCAGGTGGGCACATCTAAAGGTTCAGCTATTTAGAAGCCCGCAATGGCTGTATGGAAGTACACTGGCTTTAATGCTTGATGCATACAGCATTTTTACATTTTAGTGCATTTTCTAGAATCAACAACTGACTCTGAGCTCTATCTGATTCCCCTGAAAATGCAGAAAGGGCTGCTTTGGGTTACTGGTTATGCCTTCCCCCATGTTGGAAGGGGCAAGTCGTCCCCTCAGCCGCTGATGTCCTTCTATCCTCCCCTGATCACAGTTTCTCCATTTAAGTTTCTCTGGCTCACTAAGGATGTGAACCAGTAGTGCGTGTCTCTCACTGCATCTTATCCACGGCATGGAGGACTGATGTATGAGGAATGCACACGCTAGCATCTCCCACAGGGCTCACATACAGCAGCACTCAAGAAATCTTTTACTCTGACAAGTGTAGTATCAGATTTCTGCAATCCTAGTTCTTGGGGAGCAGAGGCAGGAGAATTGGAGTTCAAAGTCAGTCTGGGCTACATATCGAGACCTTGTCTCAGCTCGGGGGGATGACCTGAGTTTGATCCCAAAGACCCACATTGTGGAAGGAGAGAACCAACTCCCCCAAGCTGTTTGCTGGCCTCCACATGAATATCATGACATTCATGAATATTATGAATATCACAAACATGCATACAAGCACACACTAAATAAATAATGCAATAAAAATAAAAACCTCTGTTCTGATTAAAAATTTATTGCATCAAAAGGTAATTAAGTCAAAAAAGGGTAGATCAATTATTTAATCATATTGTTTGTACAGTGTTCTACCTGCATCTATACCTGCATGCCACAAGAGGGCACCAGATCTCATTATAGATGGCTGTGAGCTGCTGTGTAGATACTGGGACTTGAACTCAGGACCTCTGGAAAAGCAGCCAGTGCTCTTAACCTTTGAACCACCTCACCAGCCCCCCCAAAAGATAGATCTTGATAGGCTATTTGTGCTTTCTTTATTTAACAGCAGAAACATGAAGAATTTAAGAGAATCTCCTTTTCTTTATATATCCTAAGGTCAAAAGGATGATAGTCATTGCCTCCTTCCTATAGCATAAGAGGAAAATCCTTGAGCAAATGCATCTCAGCTCTGAGCTAGTCCAACAGCTTCTGTGTGGGAAGATGCTGGTGAACTTCTACATTTGCACAGTTGGTGTAAAATGATTTCACTGCAGTTTCTCTTATTCTCCTTTAAATAAAGGCTATGTCTCCATTCACAATAAAGGCATGGCGGCATGTTTGATGGACAGCTCTGTGTTCTTGAGGAGGTGACTTGGTACACATCAAACTAGCCTGTCTGTTCTGCAGAATGATGGCATGCCCACAAAAGACTGTCCCTCGCATTCACCACTCTGAGGGTCAAAACCAGCGAGCTGGCACCTAACACTACTTGGCGACAGCTATATTGCGTCCAGATGCCTTTGACCTTTAAGACTTTCCTTTCATCACCACCAAAAATCTTTTTAGAGGACTTTCTAAGAGGACCTTGGGAGTGGAACAATTACTGGAAGGCAGGAGCTCATCCTCTTACAGCTACTCTCTGCACAGCCCACCGGGCTCCTTTCTACAGGCTGACCGCACTTGGTGATCCTAGGCAAGAAAACTGGTTCTGCTTGCTGCCTTGAAATGCAGGAGTCATACAAGCTGGGACCTCCTAGAAGGCCAGGTCTGAACCTAAGAGGGAGAACTCCATTAAAGAGGAACTTCAAAATGAACTCTTTCAGAAGTTTTCATGAAGACAGGGTCTCCAGGATCACATGGAAGCAGCTGCCCGGATCTCATGACATTGGGAAATCAAAGTGGAGGTTTGAAGATTACAAGCATTCACGTACACCGTGGAGCCAGCAAGTGGACTATTAGGAAGACAGCCTTTTCCAGCTTTCAGAGATCTGGCCACTCTCTGGGATTTACTAAGTTGGGAACATCATTATACCACATGATTTTTGTACAAATCCAGCTTAGTTTTACATAATCCTCTGAAAGTGCTGGGTGGCGCATGGACCAAATCTTCCTGTCTAGGAGCCAATTTCTCTTAGCAGCCCGGAGCATGTGTGGCCTCGTGGTTATCAAGATTAGCTTGGATATGGCTGCTTTGATGTTTTCAGAGCTGGAAAGGGATACCTAACCTCAGAGTGGCTCTCAGCTGCAGATGGAGAGCACTGACACTCACTGGAAGTGCCAATTACAGGCAATTTTGTGAAAACAGGCCTGGAAGGAAGCTACTGCAGAACTGTATGCCTCTGATCCCACCACACAGTATTGCTTTGAACCATCTCTCTAGCCTCTTGATAGAAGCCCTCTCCCAGCCTACAATCCTTCTCACCCTGGTACAGAAACCAAGACGGATGAATTAGCTATTCTCCTCATTATGCCTAATGTGTGCTTCAACATAGCAGGTGTCAATAGTTGAAAAACTGGTGCAATGAAAATAACAGGATTCTCTGTGAGCATGAGCTATCTGCTCAAAAGTAGACAAAGGCTGGTATATTCGCTTCAGAAAGCCAGAAATCAAGTGTTGATTCTTGTACTTGACTGATCCACAGAAAAACCATTTATAACACCATTTCACCTTCTCATTTGATGAGCCCGTTGCTGGTTGGCTATCTATACTTGGGAATCTTTTCAGAATTGATGATTGCTAGCACTCTTCTGAATTTCACTGCTCTGGACAAAGCTCTCTCTCCTTTACATCTTGTGGAGATGATTTTAAAGCCCTCAGATGAGCAAGGAAAGCAGAGACCAAAAGCACAACGTGCAAGGCACACAGGAGATGGTGAGAAGATGAAGCTACCAGTGTTGAGAAAAAGGAAGAAGCATGAGGCCTCTTCTGTCAAGAAGCCTTGCTATTGGTCTACCATCCCTCTGCTCTGTGGCTACCCCTCTCCATCTTCTGGGCCCTGGGAATTTATCTCCCAAGTACTTCTGAGTTCTAGGGAGTTGGCTTCCACCAAGTTAGGTGCGCAAGGACTTTTGTAATTCTCCCCTGCCCACAGCAATAAAGTACAGTGCCTTTATGTTGAGCTCAACTACTGCAGAATCTCACCAAGAATAGAACTGAATGTCATGATTCTTTAATGTGTCACCTAAAGGCATCTCAGAAAGGAGTTGGGGAGATAGTTCAGCTGGGAGAGTGTTTTCCACGCAAGCACAAGGGCCTGAGTTTGATTTTCAGAATATACAAATACACACAGACACACACACACACAGACACACACACACACACGTACACGGGGAAGGAGAGGGAGGGAGACAGAGTGTGAGCATGAGGCCTGGTGCCTCAAGTTTATAATTAATCCCAGCATTAGGGAGATGGAGACAGGCATATTTCTTGGGCTTGCTGGCCAGCTAACCTAGCCTAATGAACAAGTTCCAGGCCAATGAAGAGATTTAGTTTCAAAAAGCAAGTTGGATGGCACCTGAAGAATGACATCAAGGTTGACCTCTGGCCTCTGCATGAACACAAACACCCATAATTCATGCAAAATAAAATAAGGGTACCTTCAGTTTGGTGTTGTCAAGGGACTACAAGCTGAAGCATGAATATAGTTATATGTGGGCATAAATATGTGAGGTACTAAGGGCTTGAAATAAATGATAGGTGGGTGAGGATTTTGTCCACTGTGTTGTTGATAGCTTAATTACATAATTTGAAAGAGGGACCTCCTTGGACAATGAATCATTGCCTAGTATGGAAAATTTACTTTCAAAGTGGGTCTGACTTTCAACATTGATGGGAAATAATGGTCATAATCTCAGTGCTGTCAGTATCTAGCTAGAGGACAAGGGATGGGTTAACTCACCTTTCCAAGTGTTACTAGACACTTGTCTTTTTTTTTAAAATATTTTTATATTATGTGCACTGGTATTTTGCCTGTGTGTACATCTGTGTGAGGTGTCGGATTCCCCTGGAACTAGAGTTGCAGACAATTGCAAGCTACTATATGGGTGCTGGCGATCAAACCTGGGTCCTCTGGAAGAGCAGACAGTGCTCTTAATCTCTGAGTCATCTCTCCAACTTGACACTTGTCATTCTTCAACACATGATTGTCACTGCCCTTCCAAACCTCCTATAAACTCTAAAGGACAGCTCGGCTTTGCATCTGTGGACTCCAGTTTGCTGATAAGAGCGTGACAAAAGGAAGCAACTTCTCCTCACCCAACCCAACTGAACTGTGATTGTAGGAAAAAAGGATGTCAAGGAGTTGACTTTGCCGCTGGTAGAACTCCCTGCCGCTCCTGCTAACCACTAACAACGCCTGAGGAAGTGTGCTAATAAGCACAGCTATGTGCATCAGACATGAGTGCATCCTCTGGGGGATGTGAAAAAAAATGCCAAGAGGGTGACATCTTCACCACAGGACAGGTGGAGAGGCCAAGGGTTTGGAAATAGTCTTGCAAATGATACTATCACTATATCCCAGGAGGAGGGAAGTGCAGGAAATGCCAAGTTGCCAGAAAGTCATCATCAAGAGCTTTCCCACTCCAATGGGAAAGGTGCTGGGACCTCTTCACCCCAACCCTGACATTCAGAACTCACTCCTTCAGATCAGAAACACCAGTCCATGGCACACACAAGAACTAGCATTCCTAACATGCCTTTCACCTTCTTGGATGACTGGAAGACTCAAGCCCTGAGAGGGGTTCCTGGGTTTCTCTTCATGCCACAGGGTTAGTGGTAACAGCTCTGGACTGTCAAGGAGGAAGCCTTCCTAGTTCTAATTTCAGTGACTTTATCCATTCACTGTGTGATCAGGGGTAATTAACTATCCTGGGCCATTTCTTTTGTTAATTATAAAGTGGGGGCCAAGCACTGTTAACCATATAAGGACACTATGGGATGAATACCTATGTCACAGTGTGTTGGGGCATTCAAGAGTTAAGGAGTTCTTTATAAGCAAGTAGTGATTACAGCAAAAGCCACTACAAATTAGCCTTGGGGACTAAGGCTACACCTTAGGTATATGATTTTCTTTTTCTTCCTTTCTTTCTTTCTCTTTCTCTCTTTCTTTCTTTCTTTCCTTTCTTTCTTCTTTCTTTCTTTCTTTCTTTCTCTCTCTCTCTTTCTCTCTCTCTTTCTTTCTTTTCTTTCTTTATTTATTGAGACAGGGTTTCCCTGTGTAGCCCTGCCTGTCCCGGAACTAGACCAGACTGGCCTCAAACTCAGAGATCTACCTGCTTCTGCCTCTGCCTCCTGAGTGCTGGGACTAAAGGCGTGTGCAGCAGTCTGCTGTCTAGCTTCTGGTGAGAGCACAACAGCTGCAAACAAACAGCTGCAAGTTAAACCCCAAGATGAGAAGCACACGGGTCATTCATGTGAATGATTAGAGAAAGATCCAGAGGTACAGAATAATCTTGTTGGAAGCTAGGGGTAGGGATTCCTTAGAGAGGAAGACTGAGATGTCTGGCCAGTATTCTCAATCAGCAGCAGAGACAACCCATTTTCTATAGCAAGGGCAACACTGCATTAGAGGCCCATCATGAGAAATATGTCATGGGCACACAGAGAGACATGGTGTGGAACAGTGGTAACTAAATCTTAGGCACAACAAGCAAGACACTTAATCAAGGCTTTTATATGCTGTGATCAATCTGAGAACTCAGGAGAGCATTGGGTCTCCTGGCTTCCCACCAATGTGACTCTTAATGGTCCACAACCATCCTTGCAAGATACATTTCCTTAGGATCTATAGTTCTTTCTCCCTGTCTCTTAAATATGCCTGTGATTTCCCATTAAAACTCCTTCCCAAGCTATTATCTCCAGAAACCAGAAGGGCTTAGTAAGAAAGTTAAACACTTATTTGGAGGCCAACCAGGACAGCGTGCGTGCAAAACCTCCCAGACACATTCCCCACCCCTCCCAAACTGGGTTTCCTTTGCTGAACAATTCCTTGCTCTTTCCTGGCTTGGAAACGGGTCCTCCTGTCTAGAGTTTAACAGCAACAGCGCTCATAGTCCAGGCGGTCTGGAAATAATTCTCCTAGCTGCGTGGCTGCAGGCCAGCACAGGGCCTGAGAACCAACCCCACGAAGAGCTGCAGACTCAGTAGGTAAGGGCAAAAGGGACACAGAAAGCAGGAGAATGAGAAGTAGCTCTGAGAGCTAGGAGGTGTGAAAGAAACCGGGGTGACCCGAAGCAGAGAACGTGTCCTTGGTCAATAGGAACTCGATTCGGTACCTAACTCTAAGACCTAGGTTCTAGGTGGAGGCCATTCTCACACACTGGTTTGGCAGCAGGACACCCCAGCTTGCTGTGCCACCAGACTAGATCCCCAAAATGATCCAGGATCTCCTTCGCCTATGTTTTTTGCTCAAAATCCTTTTGCTCTGTGTGTTTTCTTGGTTCTAGCCACTGCCCTTCTAGGAGAACCTGGCAAATCACTTAGACTGAGCTTCCACTTACTAATCTATGAAAATGAGAATGAAAAGCATTTATTTTTTACCTTCCTCAATATGCATTATAAAGATAAAATGAGATAAACAATGTAAGCAGTCGGTAAATGACTACATTATCTATAACTCAAATCTCTAAGCTGTACACAGTCTACATACAAGACTGCAATCACTGCATAGGTAAGAACTCAATGGAAGGAGGGGTGGTTCACTCTTGGGTGGCACACGAGAGAACACTGCAGACAGTCCAGTTGCTATCCATCAATGAGCCTCTCACTCTCCTAGTCCCTAAACCCATCCATCCCCAGTGACTAGGGCTTATTCTCTCTCCTTCTTCCTACTCAAGTTCCCTTAAGGTCTAACACACAGCCTAATATGGCCTTACTCACATCTTTCATATAGATGGTAAGTCTGGCAATTCATCCACCTTCTCATCTCAGTAAGAAGTTACTGCTCCTTTCCTACCACTACACTCCTTTCTGGCTCTAGAACTTTCTGGTCCATTCTATGACATATTTCAAAAGGGCCTGAGAGCTGAAGATGGAGCTCAATGAAAGAACCTTTGGAAAAGATCCTAAACTCCACCCCCAGTATAGCCGATCAATCAACCAATCAAACAAATGATACACAAAAGGCCTAAAAACAATGTGTAAGGGCACAGATCCTAGAGGGCATGGTAAGTTAGCAGTATGTTCCTCCTTCATAGGAAACAAGACACCTATATGAGTTATGATGGTTTGATTTGGCAACTTTTTGACTATATGATGGCACAAAAGCTAAACATACATACATATGTATGTATGTATAGTAGAAATTATACTATATATTATATAGGAGTTTTTCCCCCTAGACTAATGGTGTTCAGTAGGAAATGCTTGTGGCACTGGACAGTGGCAGCCAGCCACAGCTCCCAGAAATGGCCAGTCCACAGGTACTGTGCTGTTGAGCAATAATGGATGCTATATTGGATATATTAAATACATTTTTGGTTTATAATATTTTCAACTTAAGAGGGGTTAATCATGACATAACCTCCCTCATGTCAAGAAACAAACGTATTGGTGAATTTTGATCTTGTCAGGTCTTGTAGTACCCTATTTGATCATGATAAAGTACCCACGAGTCTACGAGCGACACCTTAAGGCACAGGAGGGGATGTGCAGGCAGCGGACCTGAGTCTTAGGAGAAGCCAGACTTGATGGTTTCTCTCTGAGAGTAGAACTGTAAGGCCTTAGAAACTGCTGGAGTGCATGGAAAAATCATGGCTCTGTAGCCAAATCAGTTTTTCAAATGCTAGATTAAATAAGTTAAGGGGCTTCCTTAATATCAGGGTCTCTCAGAAAATTAAATACAGTAGTTATAACATGGAACACTTTGGGTGATAAATGTTAAAAATACATTTATTTTTGGAAAATGCTGGTTTTAAGGTATCAGAGAAAGTGGGAAGGGAACAAGATGGGGTAACTGGAATGAATATAACTGAAACACATTATGTACATGTATGAAAATGCCATAAATCTCATTATTATGTATAATTATGACATGCTAATAAAACATTTTTTAGAAGAAAATGCTAATTTTGTCTATCCTCAATGTATCTTTAAGGAAGCTGAGACTCAGTGGGGTGGCAATTGACTTAAATCATTATGGACTACAGTAGGAGGGTGGGGTTAATTCTAGGTTTTCTACCCCCCAGGCAGGCATTCCAAATCCTAGTTTTGTGTGTCAGGCCCTGGAGGAATGACAGAGAGAAAGGGCACCTCTACAGAAGTGTAAAAATTACATTTACCCAGTGTCAAGGTTGTCATATTAAAATAATTTTCCATGACAACCGATATCATACCCTAAGCTAAATTAGATTCCCCATGCCATGATTTACTAATACAGCTGGACCACTGAGTTATAGGCAAGATTGGGGTCAAGGGTCACCTTAGTTAATGCTTCTTTCCTGCAAGCTAAGGTCAGCATCTCTGCTGGTTCTACCTATCTGGTCCTCTCTCAAAAGATGTATCAAACAGTGGAGCCCTCTCTATTGCTATATGTAACTAAGTACAAAGTTCAGATGATGCTACAATCAAAAAGGGTTTTTATCATATTGGAGCAATGACAGGTGACTAACGTAGTGTTACCAGTTCTGGTATTAAAACATCCACCTCCAAACCTCAATCAGTGAGACAAATCGATGACAGATACGTGCTGGGTCCATCAGACAAAAGTAGCAGACAATCCATGACAGCCCCCTTACCTTCTTTTTGGACTTAAAGACATTACACCTGAAGATATTGCTGGCCCCATCCCGTGCGATATAGCTGAAGATTTTCAAGTCTTGGGAATCATGAGAGACGTAGAAGATCCTATGGAAAGAACAACAGAAAAACACACTGAATGTGGCATTCAGTCCAGGGTGTCCACAGGAAGCCTCTGATCATGAAGAGGTGGAAGGCAGAACTCACTGATGCCAAGTCATCAAAGAAAACCCTTTTCCTGTGGGATCCAAAGGCTGCTACACAGGAGGCTCTACAAACATGGCTGCTCCTGTGAGGGATTTCCAGATTTGGAAGAACAGGCATGGTAGGGTGTGGAAACCACATTATTATTATCCTGAGGTGGCCAACCTCTGTTGGAAGGGGGAAAAATAGTTCCCATCTTTGCCTGAGCAATAAATCTATATTAAACCCAGGGAAATGTACACAAGTTTTCTGAGACCTGCTCACATTTATCCCCCAAAAAAGGAGCCTTGGGAAATTAACAATCGGGGCCATGTTGAAAAATCTAAGACATTTGCATTATTACAGGTCTCCTGGTGACAGTGACTTCATCTCCCACCCCATTCTACATGAGCCAGGTTTCTAAATATTCCTCACACATCTTGGAAAGCATGGGCAGCCAGGTGCCGTGGCAGCAGCAGGGCACTGAGTGCTCCTGAGCTCACAAGACTTCTGTGTAGCTATCAATACACAAGTAAGATGTGCTACCGTGAAAAATCCAGCAGTGGAAGGGGCGGAGTGCAATGGAGGCCGCTGTTTTAGAAAAGATGGCCAAACAATGCACAGTGATTCAGATACCTAGATGACACGTGCAATGCAATCGCGGAGATGGCCAGGCAAAAGCACTATAGGAAGAGGGAACAGAGGTTATGAGCCAGCCCTACAGCACAGAAGGCGCTAGAGGGGTTTGAAAAATGACCAGTGTGATTCAAGCAAGATCACAGAACCCAAGGTCAGAACACAGAGGAAGTTCAAAGCGTGTATTCTAAGTTGAAGATGAGAGACCACTGGGGGGGCTCTTGAGCTGATAACTAACTTCTTCATGTTTAGAACCAAAAGTTCCCTCTGGCTGCTTGCTTGGCGCTTTAGGAAGGTAGGGACAAAAGTGGAGGCAGAGGTAAAAGAGGGGCAGATTATAAACGATGTCCTGGAGGCTGTCTTAACACGGGCTGGTCAGGGTTCTATCGGAGCATAAGATGGAGCAGTGGAGGCCAATGGGGTCAGCTCTGAGTGGTTGGGGTACAGCTCTTAATGAAGTCTACTGGGGTCACAAGTTCTTCACAAATCTTTTTTTTCCTCTCTCAATAATAACATTGACAACATTGGTAATGTTCATAGGTAAATTTCTTTCTTCCTTTCCATGTATCTATCTATCTATGTATCTATCTACTATCTATCTATATTTATATCTATCTTTTTCCCCCTTTTTTTGAGACAGGGTTTCTCTGTAGCTTTGGAGCCTGTCCTGGAACTAG
>LOJH01003531.1:23519-38307 GCA_001685095.1 Ellobius talpinus | reverse complement strand
ACACACACACACACACACACACACACACACACACACACCACATAAATAAAAATAATCTTTAAAAAAAACTTAAGATCTGTGTAAGATCTGGCAACTTCAGCAGAAAAGAACACCACTGGGCTGGAAGTGAGGCTTGGTAGTGCTTCCCTGGTATGCATAAGACGCTAGGTTCCCCACCAAGCAAAAAAGAAAGCAAACCACCTTAGAAAAGAACTCTGCACCTAAGCACCATGGCTGTCACAGACCCTGCGTGCACAGCCATGGGTTGGTACAATTAAGGAATGGTTGAACAGATGACAGGTCCTCTCTCAACACCCACTAGCCAACAGAGCCACTAGGGACCATGAGAAGCCCAAATCAGGCACCTGGAGAGCCCCAAGGAATCAGACCAGGGTACCCTTCTAAGTCTATCCTGCTACTACCAGCTTTGCACCTATGAGCAAGGCAGCCAGCTTCCTGAGCCCCAATCTAACCACTATACGTGGCCCCGCTTGTCTCTCCAGAATGGACACAGGCTGCCCAGGTGCCCATACGGGTCACAAGCCTCCCAGCTGCCCTGAGCCATGGAGAAGGCCTTGAAAAGTGGAGGAGCTGTGTAAGTGACAGTGACATTTGTCACTGTTTGTGGCTGGGAAGATGGCTCTGGTATAGGCTGATGGAGGGAAAGCTCACTCTCACTCCAATCCATCTTGTGGCCTCAACTCAGCTTCACATCAGCCACACTGAAGCAAGGCACAGCATCTCTTTCCTGCACCCACATCCAAAACTAGACAAAGTGTGAGCATTTCACTGTTACCATTGTCATGGCCCCTCTCCCTCGATGCAATCCCAAGATTCCAGCAGCCGCCCAAAATGACAGCTATAATAAAATCCTATACATATGTGGAGAAAACTCTCCTCATAGAGAGGAAGAAGCTTGTGGCTTCCCTTAGCCCTGCCTGGTTGGTCAGCTTTGAAATTGTACTGTGGAGATATTATTCAGTAAAGTAACAGTGACTTTGAATCCCACACTATGACACCATGACAGTCCATCTGGGGGCAGAAGCTGCAGCTGACTCACAGGCAAACAGCATATCCAGCAGCTCCTCACTGGGCACGAGTGGACAGACATCCCCAGGTTTCATTCCACTGCTCAAAACGACACACACTTTAAAGTGGATGAATTGTTTATTTCTGTAATTTTCCACTTAATGTTTTTGGACCTCAGTTGACATCGGGTAACTGAAACCCGGGAAAGTAAAACCTCAAATTGGGAGCGAGGAGACTGCTATGTTGTTATTGCAGAAACCACGTGCCCTTAAGTATTCTGACTCCCCAGTTCCCCAACTCTCACCCCAACCTGACCTCCAGGTTACTCTATAGGACTTTCCAACCCCCTGCTGTGAGACTGACAATGGCAGGGGAAGCTGTGTCTCCAGTGACCCAGGTGTCTAGGGTACAAGTCCTCCTGTGCAGACAGCCTAGCCTCAGATGCCTTCATAGCCACCCCACTCAGGTCTCTAAGTGCCAGTTCTCACGTACAGAGGCCCGACACCCCACTCAGGTCTCTGGGTGCCAGTTCTCATGTACACAGGCCCCGACACCCCACTCAGGTCTCTGGGTGCCAGTTCTCATGTACAGAGGCCCGACACCCCACTCAGGTCTCTGGGTGCCAGTTCTCATGTACAGAGGCCCTGACACGAAGCGCCTTAGTGGGCAATGCACGCAGCCATCATCATTGGGAAATTCCTCAAACTCTTTCTGTTTTAGGGCCAAAGAACAGCTGCTTCAGCTCTTTGCACGCATCAGGAGCGTCCAGGGTGAGCACCCTAACTCCGTCCTGCCCCCTAGAGCCCCATCAGAGGGGGCAACCCCCGAACTCTTCCACCCAATCCCTTGGGCAACATCTGTTGAGTAAGATGAAAACCTGGGTTGAAGATTAAACCACTCGTCCCTCGCTGTCCTGGGCACAGGCTGGAAAATATGTTTGGCCAGCAGGGCCTGAAGCTGGGCAGAAAATCTGAATCAGGGGAAGGGCGGTTAGGATTCATCCAAGGTCAGTTAAAAAAAAAAAAACCTTGCGGAAGCAGAGACAAACCAAGGCCAGAACATGCCATAGTCAGACAGATGAACGGGACACACCAAGTTGGGAAACAGTAGAATAAAGCAGGCCAGACAGTGCCCTACAGCAGCTGGAAGGCTGGCACTGGAGGGAAAAGGAAGGAAAACCCTGAACCCACCCTTTCCTCCCTCTTAGGAGCCTGCCCAAAGCACTTGCCTCATCCAAGGCGAGGAAGCAGATGCTGAGCGTGCTGGGGGAGCCAAACTTTCTCCTTGTGTCTCCTGGGCCGCTTTCCCACTGGCAGGGCAGCATGGGGCCTCCCATTGAGTGCAGTGGCTTGCCCCAGACCCATGTCCCAAACTCACCACAGGCATCAGGGAACGCAGGGCCACAGTAGGACCCACCTACCCTACCGCCAGCTATCACAGTCCTAATCTGTGCCCGGAACATGTGTGAGAATGTCTACTAAATGCCAGGAAGATAAAAGTCCCTGTCCTGGAACTCACACTGCTGGTGTGGGTGGAACCCCCGCAGTCAAGATAAAGACAAATAGTAAGGTGCAGAGGGTGGAAGAGGCCACAAGCACCACTGGGCAAGGGAAGAAGGAAGGGAGGTGAGATTCCTGGGGGAAGGGAAATGCTGACCTGTGAGGAGGCCTGTCTGTGGGAAGAGCGTTCGAGGCAGAGGGAAGAGAAGGAGCCATGTCCCTGGGGGTAGCACGGTGTCTGATATGGTTAAGGCTCAGCAAGATAAGGCTGGGTGCGAAAACAAAGTGAGGGAAAAAGAGATGAGCTGGGAGAGGAAGGCTTCTGTGGAAGAGTCTAAGGGTTTGCTCCAGAGGTGACAGACTTCGGAGGCTTTGGAATATATATCATTAGGTGGATTAGTCTGATGTTTTATTCTTTTGACAACTTCATGAAGTAGGTACTGTTACTAGCTCCCACTCTGGGAAAGGGCAACTAAAGAAAGAGGGGGTCATTCAATTGAAGCCAAGAAGGTGGGGAACAAGAAATAGGAGAAGAATAAAGATCTGAGAATGGGGTGCTGGGACCCAGGGGAAGGAGTGGAATCCCTTGATTTTTTTCTTACTGCTGGGGGAGGTGGGTTCTGAGGACCATCACCACCTTCAGGCCCCAGCCTCACCAGGAGACAGCTCACCCAAAGTCCTGCAAGGCTGCTACCACTGTGTGGGTGAGCACAGCACGGAGTCAGGAGGAAGGCCAACCTGGCACATGTGCCCTTCGAAGGCAGTGAGCCCTTCCAGCTCCTAACTGCAGGCTTCAGTAGGAGCACCATCCTAGGCCCTTCTGTCCTGACCTTGGACCTTGCCTCTGTAAACAAAACCCACGAGCCAGATGCCGCTGCCTCATGGTCCCTAAACCCTGGACCCTCAGCCTTCCTGGGCAGCCAAGGACATTCTGTTCTTAGCCCTAAGGTAGCAGCTCAGTAGAAATGACAACAGTCATCATATTCTCTCCCAACCATCCTCCTCTGGCACATAGCATGCCTTTGTGACCCTGGAGGGGTTTCTAGCCAGACCGCTCTGGCCTCATTCGCAGCCCCACCCCTACCCTGCTATTGCTACAGGGATCTGTGAAATAACACCCCACATCTGGAGGCTCCAGTGGGGTAGCTGAAGTCTAGGAGAGTCTGACCTAGGAAGTCAGGTCTCTGTAGCTGGTCTGCCCATGGCCTGAGTATAGAGCAGAGTGACATGGCCCTAAGGGGGCCAGGAATCTGAGAGCCCAAGTGCATCAGAAATCCAAGATACAAAGAGAAAGAAGCAACCAGGTTACAGTTATGGGCAAGTTAGGGCTGAAGCAAAAGAAAACTAGATGCCATGGCTGTGTGTTCCACATCTAAGCAGAGCAAGTGACTACACTTCTATGAAGGATACCAACAACCAGACTCAGACTCCCCCCAACCCCCGCTGGTACCACCATGGATGTTCCACACCAGCCCAGCAGAAATGGCCCACCTCGAGCCTTTGTGCACATTCCTTCTCTCTGTCTCTCTCCTCATGTCTCTCTCTTTCTCTCTTACACACACACACACACACACACACACACACACACACACAGCCCTTCTGCAGTCTCCAGACCCAACCTGCCCCCAGAATGCAGTGGAATGGGACCTGGAGAGGCTAAGGAAGCAGGAAGCCCAGCCAACACGTCAGCCCAGCTGGAATCAGTCTGCAGCAGGCCAGCTCCACAGCCCACAACTCACAGAGGTCCTGCCCCTGTCCGAACTATTCTGGAAACATGACAGGGATGAGGGGGATGAGGGCCATAAAAGCAGAAAAACAGAGTCACGGGGACATAGCAAAGCTGAGGAGAGAAGCAGAGGCCACCACCTTGTAGATGGACTCCGGGAAACACCGTCTATGCCCCTGCCTCCAGCTGAAGGGTACTAGACCTTCAGTCAGGAGGGTGGAAGGAGATACCACAGAACACCCTAGTACTCCAGGCCCTAGAACAACAGTAGCCTAGCCAGGCCTGGGGACATACAAGATGGCCTTTTATGGGTTTTCCCAAGGACCTCAAATCTCCAGACACACAGAGCAGGCCCTGCAGCACGTCAGGAGGGACCTCATGACTCATTTCCTCCCACCAGCCTCAGCCCCAAGCCCTCAACCCACTCCACCCCACAAACCCAGCTCCCAACATGCAAGAGACTGGAAGGAGAAAGAAAGACTGTCACTCACCACCAGTTCATGGCTGGATGGAGGAACACAAGGGGCAGCCACCTGGGAGAGAGGTAAAAAATGTCGCTGTTAGCATCTGTCCCAGCAGCCCCTGGGCCTCCTGAGCCCACTCTTACCCCAACCCCAAGGGGATAGCCTTCCCTGGGGCACAGGGAGAGCTCTTCAGAAGGCTACCCACAAAGACTTAGACCAGACAACAAACATGAAATGCCCCTCACAGGTCAAATCCTGTAAAACATAACACGCCTACCTGGAGGTCAGCATGGCCATATGTATACCCTGAATCCTACAGTAACCATAAAGCTTCCCCCCCCGCCCCCCCACCTCGATTCCTCTACAGTATAGAAAGATGGATTTAAAATACTTGAAAAACATGATTTAGACCTGTAGGAAAGTAAAATCCCATCCCTCCATCTTTCCCCACAGCCAGTGGCTCACCCCAAGTCAGAGCTGAGGGAGGCTCCCCCAGGCTGGGAATGGCCAGATCTTCCAGGGATTGAAGAGAGCACTTTGGGGGTAGGCAGCACCCACTAGGAAGGGGACTGTCATTATCAGATCATCCTCATCCTTCTCTGAGCCAAGGTCATGGCAACTTGGCTTCTAGGAGAGAGAGAGGAAGGAGGGCTCAATGACCACACCACCCTGACAATTAGCAGGGCACGTGTCAGAGGCCAGTACATTCCTTTCTCCAGCCAACACATTTTTCTTGGATCTCAGTCCTCAACCTTGGCTCTGACTCCTCACCCAAGCACCAGGCCAGAGGCCCACAGAGAAGCAGACGGTGGCTGAAGAGGCAACTGCCTCTCCAAATGGTAGGCAACCCCATCTCACATGCAATACCAACGCTTGCAGAGCTGGTACCACTTAGCAGGCGTGCTGCTAAATAAAGTGCTTCGCCGTTTCAACAAGCAGAAAGGCAGACTCTACTGTTACCTCCCCAGGAGGAGTGGAGGCAAGACAGGGTAAGCAGTTTACCCAAGGTCGCACAGCAGAGGTGAGGCTGGGAATTGAACCCAGGCAATCTGGGTCCCAAGATTTGGTGTGAAGAGCTCTGATTATTCATGGCCCTCTCTATAGGAGAATGAGGGGTGCAGAAAGAGCCCAAAGCCCAGTTCCTGATTCACATGGGCTTAGAACTCAGGGTGAATGTTTTAGACCAGACCCAGAGTGGGAGCTAAAATGGGGAGGAGAGAGACAATCTCCAGACCTATCTTTGGTCATCCTGATCAATAGCCACGGCTCAACCACAGGTTACACTGTCTGTCCTTTACAACCCCAAGCCAACCCAACCACAGCGATTGGGAAGATTCAAAGCACAGACCAGACTCTCAGAGACCCCCCTCCCAACTCATCAGAGTGCCACAGGGACTGGGTACGATTGCTGGGCCACATCCTGGTCGGGATGGTCCCAGCTAGGCTCCCATCCTGAGCACCACAGACAGTTGTGACCTCTAGAGAGGGCTAAAATGCAGGAGGTCAGAGCTGCCTTGGCTTCCAGAGCCCAAATGGGTCTCCATTGCATAAGGGTGGGCAGTGACTTTGAAACACACAGAGGGTCTCTCTCCCAGGCCCATCCTAACCATGGACCCTTTCCTCGCCCTTCACCCCCAACTCCCCAGGCAGACGTACCCGCTAAGAACTATCACCTAAGGGAATAAAGTTATACTCCCTCAAAGTGGTATCCCAGGGGCCTTCCCACCCCAGACCCATACTGGGCCAGGGCTGCTGGCCACGGACTTGTGTGTCTCAGAGCTTCTAGTCTCATTCTTGCTCTTTTTTTTTCTGAGGCAGAGAAATGTTTCCTTAAAAGGCCGTCTGTCTCTCCTTCTCTCCAGCACCCTGGCCCCCAGCCACCTTCTCAGGAGCCCAGAATGTGCCAGGAGTACCAGGGGCCCTGCCACTCTGTGGTCTGTACTCAACAGCCCCACACTCCTGGCATCAGCAATGGCTGGCCCCACTGACTACAGGTGACTTAGGTAGCCTTGGGCCTTCTTCAAGGGCTCTGATGACAGCCCTGCTGTGACCTCACCTCCAAGCCAGGCACCCAGGATGCCAGGGCTGAGACACAAGTGAGTTGCTACCCCTAGCAGCCCACTGGACTTGGGGCAGAATCAGCCTACTGCACCATGCCCCCAAATGAAGGGCAGAGGACAACAACCTCACAGCAGCAGCAACCAGCACCCCACCACCACACTCACTTCCCAGCAGCCATGACTCTGTGCACTGTGACAACTCATCCAAGGCCCACAGTGGGCCCATTGACTATCCCTGCTTAGCAGATGGTAACCAAGCCACAGCTGGGTGGAAGCATGATCCTTCCCTGCTCTCACGGCCACCCTGCTCTGCACAGAGCAAGCACCGCCCAGACCCCTGCCAGGACCCCATTTCAGTGCCTCACTACACTGCAAGGAGGAGGACCTGGGTAGCACTCGGTTCTCAAATCCCCAATAAAAGCCTAAGTTCTCAGCCTTGCTTACATAAAACTCCAGATTCCTAAACTGGCCAGGTTCTGCAGAGGAGACCCCATACTTGTGGACCCTGACCCAAGAAACTGTACAGGAAGCCTCACACTTCCAACTATAACCTCATCACCTTATTCTGTGTAGAAACACTATCTTGGGTTTCCTTTCTAACACTTGCTGGGTCTATGGTTTTTCTTGTTATATTTAATGGTGGTGGCTATTTTTTTAGGGAGGGTCTTACTATATAGCCAACACAAACCCAGAACTCTTTCTTTCCTGCCTCAGCCTCCCCAGTGTTAGAATCACAGGTTTGCATCACTGTATACTTGACTTAAATGCCCCCTCCCACCGTCTTTTTCTAGGAGAAATAATCTTAGAAGAGTGTGTGCGTGTGCATGTATGCATGTGTGCTGGGCACATCTGTGCCATGCTATACGGATGAAGGTCAGAGGACAACTTGCAGGAGTCATTTCTCTCCTTCCACCACGTGAGTCCTGGAGATGGGATGCTGATGTCTGGCAGCAAATCTTCACCCTCTGGGCTCTCTCATTGCCCCTCTCCCTTTTTACTGTGGCAAAACATGCACGACATAAAAAGCCCCATCTAAGGAGCTGGAGATGTGGCCCAGTGATAGATCTTTTGACTGGAATGCACAACATGCTATATTCAGTAACCAATACCCAATATAATAATAATAACAACAATAATAATAATTTTAAGTTCCTAAAATTAAGATATCACAAAATAAGCATTTCTAAGTATAAAGTCAGTGGAGCTGAGTGCATCCACAGTGACATTCTAGCCACTACGAACTTCCAGAACTTTTCATCATCCAATACACCACACCCACTGAACAATGAGCTCCCTCTTCCCCTTCCCACCCCATAAAATCTCACCTTCTGCCACTGTAAATGTGCTAACCACAGAGACCTCTGTGATCTGACAATAGATCCTCGAGGGGCTTGGACCACCATTCCCATTTCTAAACTCCCCTTCCCAATCAAGATTCTTGGGATCTGCCTTGGAAGGGGAGTTTAGAAATAGGCCTATTTATGAAGATCTGCCTTGTGACCCTAGGTACGTCACATAAACACTCATCTCTCAGGACCCTCCATCCTAGAGCTGGCCACAGAACTCAGCAGGATTACAGAGGGAGGAATGATACCCAGGGAGGCCAAAAAGAATATGCACAAAAGGCCCTCCTGGATTTGTACCAGACTGTGAGAATCAGAACCATGCAAAGAGGTCTCACACGAACCCCAAAGGATGGGCTGTGGGGTACTTACACATAGGCTCCTGGAGAGAGATGTGTCTCTTACTCCCACACTGCTCAACCTCATTATTTGTATCTTTCATAAAACCCTTCCTGATACACCACAAACCACGCCTCCCAAGTCTCCGGGGCCACTAGAGCAAATTGATGGTACCCAAAGCGGGGTCATAGGAATCTCAGTTGACACCCAATTGGTCAGAAGCACAAAGACACCCTGGAGTTTGAAACTGGCACCTACGAGGCAGAAGGCAGTCCTGGGGACCTAGTATCCAACCTATGAGGTATGTCACTGTGTCTGGTGCAATACTGAGCTAAACTGGGTTGGAGGTCACCTGTGGGTGTCACCACTGCAGAACTGTCTGCTGATGATGAGGAGACCCACGTATACATCCTGTGAAGTCACAGAAAGTCTTGTGCTGTCAGGTGGGACAGAAACCAGGACATTTACAGTTTGCTAACAGACACATTCCTGAAAGACCAATCACATGCTTGTCATTTTGTGTCTGGCTAATTCCCCTTCGTGTTATAGCTGAATAATATCCCCCAAATTGGCATGTGAAAATTCAAACCAGTCCCTTGGAAAGTGCCCAGCAATGGGGCCTTTAAAGACATGACTAGGTGAGTCCACCCAGGTGAGCCCTATTCAGTATGACCTATTGTTCTTACAGGAAGAGGCTGGGACACAGACCAAAGAGGGAGAGCCCGGGGGAGGGGGGATACAGGTGAAGGCAATGTCCATGTATTGAAGATACAGTGTTGCATGCTGATGTTGACTGAGAACCCAGCCCGGAAGCCATGAGAGCCAATTGCATGACCCTGAATCCACATTTCTAAGATCCACCAAGGTTCAAGGTCCACTGCCTGCACTACCACCCTGAGTGGATCCACGTGTGATGGGCATGTGGCTCATTTCCTGAGGAGTATTCATGGTGACCCCAATCCCTGTCCAACATGTCTGGGTACCCACATTAATGACACCAAATGGTATATGGAACAGAGGGACAATGGGGTTTATAAAGCACCTACTGTTTGTCGCCGAGCTGGGCACTTTACAGCCATACACATCTTCACTTTCAGACCAGTTTTTGAAGTTAAAAAAAAAGGCTCAAGGAAGTTAAGCTAGATGCCCAAAGTCAAACATCTGGGAGCATTAGCTGGGCAGCCGGTGACCAGGAGGGTTTCCCAGCTTTCTTCATATCAAGCTCCGGTCTAACACGTGTTCCCTCTACCTCAAACCCCACAAGGTGCGCATCGATACACTAGCTCCCAGGGTCTCGGGTTGCCTCCCAACAAATCTGAAGGCTCTCAGAGAAACTGTAGCCTACTTCAGCCTGCCTCAGACACCCGCCTTTCCCACCTGTTCTCTGCCACATGACTGGATGAGGCACACACTGAGACAAGGTGCTAGGGCTGTAGGTCACTGGGAGAGTGTGGGCATCCCAAGGAGGGACTGTGAGTCCAGCACTGACGAGGTTATCACTTCTGTCCCTCTGCTGCATGTCACATTCCCATACGGATCCCCTGCTCTATTCCACCCCTATTCCCACAAAAGGGAAGCACGCAGGTCCTTTCCAGTATGCAGCCTGCAGCCTGGCCCAATTCTCACTTCAGAAGTGAAGTCTGTTTTGAAAGGGAAGATGGGGAAAGGGCATTTCGGTAACACTAATACATGTGAGACATGTGGAAATGAAAATGCTTGGTATATCAAAAAAAAACACCCACCAGGACTCGCCTTTAGCTGGGACCCAGACAGAGTAAAGGGAAGATGCCCTGATGAAGGGACACTGAGCTGGGTATAAAAGAGGAGGAGCTGTGCACCACTCTTTCCATGCTTGACCAGGGAAAATTATGAATGTCCAGGAAAAGAGGTCAGACTTTGGGCTGCTGGCACTGAGGAGCCACTGAAGGTTCTGGAGTAGAGGAAGGACCACCAGAAGCGATGCTCCAGGCAGAGAATTCCTGGCACCAGAGCAGGAAGAATGGAAGAGTAGAGAACTTAAGGCAAGTAGAGAGGTACAGTAACCATACCAACAGACACAAGGAAAAGAAAGGGGAGGGAAAACAGAAGCCTGAAGTCAAGGGCCAGGGAACCATTGGGTACCCCAAAATCTAGAAACCCATAAAACAATCTAGTCCAGAGCTTCTAGCCTAGCCTCTACTCCTTCCACTCCCAAGCAGAGATACCACCCACCACTCTGTGGTCACCCTTTGTACCAGGATGATGGAGGAGGGTCATCTGTCTATGTGTTACTTTCATTGGTTAATNAGATGGACATGGGTTAGAATCTTCCCGGTAAGCCACGACCCCATGGTGGTACACTGATTATTAGATATGGGTTAAGCAAGATGTGAGAGGTAGCCAAAAAGAGGCTAGATATAATGGGCCAGGCAATGTTTAAACAAATACAGTTTCCGTGTAATTATTTCAGGGTATAAGCTAGCCGCGCGGGAGCTGGGCGGGATGAAAAGCAGGCCTGCTCCCCTTATCACTACACCAGGAGGTAACCAGCATCTAAACTCTGGTCACCAAGCATCACCACATGGTAGCCCCAGAAAAGTCAAGTATCTGTGCCTATAAATAAGGAAACCTCATCAGTGAGTTAATATCATCAATGCCCTGGGACAATCAAAGGCCTCTACTAAGTCACCCTGTATTGACCTGGAAGCCTAGGTGTCCTCTGGGTCTTGTGGGTGCCCAAAAAATGTCGAGACCATGGGGTTGAAGCCTGGAAGCAGGACAAGACTGCTTGAGGAACGCCAGCAGGGCTCAAAGTCACTAGCCTCCCAGGATGAGCTTCAGGCCCTAAGCTGGAGAGGTCTGGGGACAGGGGTGGCCCCTGCCTTGGGTCCACAGCCTCTGGGCCTGTGCAAATCCTGCAGGGCACTGTCCTTCTCTAACTCCAAGCCACTAGCAAGGCTCTTTCCTTCCCTTATATAGAGTTCAACTATGACCAGGAAGGAAGTGTGGAGAGTTCCTTTTTGCCAGGAGGCAAAAAGAGGCCTGTTCCCAGGGACATCTTGAACCAGAACACTGGCCCCTGCCCTGGATCCCTCAGCTCCAGTGATGACAGAGAAATGGAGGGGGCTTCCCTTCCTATAAAGGAGCCCTACCTAGATTAAAACTTGGAGAAGACAGGACCCATTGCTGCCTTAGATTCTTATTCAGAATTTTGTCCCCAGGACCCATAAGGTCCCCAGCACTACCCTACTATGTCCCCAAGATACTCCTTCAGCTTGAATCCTCTTCCAGGGCACCTGTCATTGGCTGCCTGGCCCACTGCCAGTTCCTACACGGTTGTCAGGCGGGCTATTCACGCAGGGAAATTGCTCTCCTGGCAAACCCCTCCACGGGTCTCTCCACATACAGACGTGATTCTCACACCCCACACAATCAAACAGCCTGTCTGAAAGGGGACGAGATGATCAGGTGTGCCCAGGCCTCTGGGAGCCCACGGAATGCAGCGTTCAGAGCAACCCTCATTCAGAAGGTCCCCTAACAGCTAAGGAGCAAGGGTGAAGGTGGGGAGAGCATACCCAGCTGTAATCCAAATGGACCTCATTACTGAAGCTGATCCCCTTTGGAGCTAGCCTGGAAGATGGCACACAACAGCAACTGGAATCAACACCCTACAGCAGTAGTTCCAACCTTTAATACAGTTCCTCATGCTGCGGTGACGCCCAACTCTATAATGATTTCGTTGCCTCTTTGTGACTGTAATTTTGCTACTGTTAAGAATCATAATGTAAACATCTGATATATGCCCCCTCTAGGGGGTGGCGACCCCCTGGTTGAGAACCACTGCCCTATAGGTTCCATGGGCTGCCCAGCAATTTAAAGATGGGCTACCTGGGGAGCCCAACCCTAGAACCCGAAGGAGTCAACACAATGGCCATACTTGCTGCCCCCCAACATTGGGGCAGCTGGGAAAGGAGTAAGGCTGCTCACCGGGATGGGTTTGTGGGCAATAGAATCTGAGCTCCAGGCACCTACTGGGCATAGGCCTGAAGTTCAAGATTGCAACCCAGGGTCATAAGAGCAAGAGGCAGACAATGGCCAGGAAACATGGTGGGATGGGGAAAGGGGGCACAGCTAGAGGGCATGGCTGGGCCCTGGGCCTGACACCGGCCAATGTCAATGTTCTGGCAACTAACCCTCCTCTGAGCTACTCAATATCATTCAAGCCAAAATCTATACATCTTTGTTTCCCTCTTCCTTTTCCCCATTCCCCCAAGTCTCCCATGTATCACCATTGCCGTGCCCTGAGTCAAAGACATGGAGGCACTGACCCTTCCCAGGATCTCCTCTCTAGCACTTGGTCTCTTCTTAGCAACCAGGAAGTCATTTCCTACATTTTTGGTTGTGAGTCTAGCCTTTAACAGCTTAGCCATCTCTCCAGCCCCAGGAAGCCATTTCTAAAATGTACACATGTTACTTACTCCTCAGCCTGAAGGCCTTAGTATCGTGAGTGAGGGGATCCAGAGTCTAAACGTCCTAACACAGCTGTAACAGCCCGTGGGGACCTATGGAACCACCCCTGATGCCCACTTCTCAACCTTCCCTCAAAACCCCTGTGCCATTTCCTGCTCTTTTCTCACAAATTCTGCCCTCTGTTGGAGAGCTTCGTAGCCCATTTCACAGACAAGGAAGAGTGAGGCACAGAGAAGTCAACATCCTCAGCCTAAGGTTACACCTCAGTAAAGAGTGAGTGAGCACAGAAGCAGGGCTCTGCCCCAGGAAGGCTCCAGACTGACTCCATGCTGCCCAGGACCTCGAGGCTTGCCCAGTGAGGACCAAGGGGCCTTCCATGGAAGCCATGGCCTCTGGCAGGGAGGACAGCAAACCCTGCTGAGTAACGTGTAACCTGCTGGGCCCAGCTGAAGCAGAAGTCCAGGCCCCTGCAGTAGCCCGGGACCTCCAAAGCTGATCAGAGAGCAAGAGGTCAGAGTGGGGCAGGGCTGGCAACTAGGAGGCCATCCTGAAAGAGGCAGCTGTGCAGAGGTGAGAAGAGGCTCTGAAGGGGACAGAAGACAGCCTGAAGAGGGTGCTTAAGGGGGACAGAGGGGACACTTAAAGGAGAAGATGGCAGAAGCCAGGCCTGTTAGCACAGGCCTGGAATCCCAGCTATGTGGGAGACTGAGGTTCGGGAACTGAAGTTTCAAGACTGTGTTGCTGTCTCAGAACAAAAACAGGGCTTTTTTTTTTAAATATCACCATTAAGAGGGCTGTTAATATAGCACTGTGGTAGAGTGCTCACCTAACATGCACAAGGTCGTGTGTTCTATCCCCAGCACCAGGGGTGGGGGGTGGGGAATAGCCCAGTATGCAGCTGGGAAATTAGATACCCAACACAGGAACCAGGCCTCCGTCCTGAGTGCAGGGGCTGAGCATGCTTCCTAGCAGGCTCTGAACTGCAGAGAAGTGGAAGCCCCACTCCTCCTGGGGCCGGGTGTTTGCTGTAGGGGCCTGGGTGGCACAGCCTGTGGCACACAGATGACTTCTAGGAAGTTCCTAGAAGCTGGTCCAAGGACAGGCTATGGGCTTGGTCAAAGTTCTGATAGAAGAGAGGGCTAGAGGAAGTGACAGGCCCAAGAAACAGAGCCAAGGTGACGGAGCTCCCAGCTGAGGAGAAAGAGGGGAAAGAGAACGGAGGACCGGCCCCAACCCTGGACGGAAGTTGTGGCCTCAGGAGGAGACAGGCATGTAAACAGACTTATAAATCTGCCTGGGACTGCGACAGTGGAAGTTGGAAGAGGCCATTCTTGCCCTAGGACGACTGTCCGGTCTGTTTTTCCCAAGGTCACACCCAGAAAGAGGCTGTCTTCCTCATCCCTCACACCCCACTGAGGGTTTCTGTCCCTACATAAGAACATTAAGGAACAAAAGTCTTTGACCCTAAACCATATTAGAACAAGGAAGCAGGAAGGATGCCTGGGAGGGGAAAAAAATTAGGAGCAATGGGAAAATCCACAGAGCCAATGGTCTCAAGAGCTGCTGGGGACTGGATCAGCTGCCACCGGCATGTGTTATGGAAGGCTGGGTGGGATGGGGTAAGGTGGGGGCAGAGGTTGAGCTCAGGCAGGCACTGCAGAGAAGGTTCCCTGGGGGCATCAGCCCCCTGCCTCCTCAGCCAGGCCACCCGCTGCCAAGCAGTACAACCATGGCACACAGACCTCTGCCTTTAAACAGCTGCAGGGCCCCCTTCGAAGCATGAACACCACCCTGTTTCCCAATTTCTAGGAAGTTCTTTTTTTTTAAATATTTATTTTATTATGTATACAATATTCTGTCTGTGTGTATGCCTAAAGGC
>LOJH01003531.1:0-14303 GCA_001685095.1 Ellobius talpinus | reverse complement strand
AGGCCAGCCTGGTCTACAAGAGCTAGTTCCAGGACAGGCCCCAAAGCTACAGAGCAACCCTGTCTCGAAAAAACAAAAACAAAAAAAACAAAACAAAAGCAAACAAAAAACCAAAGACCTGTGACACATGCCATCCTCTCCCCCTTTACACTGTGTCATATGGCCCTAGATTCCATCCAGCCTTCGAGGAGTTAAACACAGGGCCAGAGTGGCCATCAGGAAGCACCTCACCACAGCAGCAGTGAAGTAAGCAGCTGGGGGCAGACTAGTGGGCAGTCAGTCCACTCTGGGTGCCAGGGAGAGCCATATGCAAGGGCTCTCTATTCCCTAGTGCGGTCAGAGAGGGTGACCCTGTAAGTCCCCACCCATGCCCGAAGCCTGAAGCCACAACTCTGACCCCCCATTCCAGAGTCAGAGAACTCCCCAACCCTAAGAATCCCAGGACCTCAGCATCCCCAGAGACCTCAAAGGTCGTCTTTCTCACCACATTGCAGCACAGGAATCCTTCCAGTGTCCAGCTTGTCTGAACTGCACCCTTGCAACAGGCCACTCATTATCTTACACCAAAGCCCACCCTCGCACTGACCAGCGAGAACCTCTGGACGCTCTTGGTTCGACCCTCATTCTTCCAAGGAACATCTCCATCCCCATCCTTTCCTTGCTCCCTGAATGAAGCCCAGCAATGCTGAGTGCCCCCAGAACAGCGGCCTCCTCCCTGGTCTCCCAGGTGCCTCATCTCAGCCCACTCCTCCTGGCTATAGCCCCACACTGAGCTCTCCTAGAAGGCTCTAATGGAGGTAAGTTATGAAGTATGGGCGAGGGCTAGGAAAAAAGAGTCAGAAGTTCAAGGCCAGGACTTGGGGAGTCAGAAAGATTCCTAGGCTATCTCCTACACCACCCAAGAATCCTCAGTTTCAGATCAAAGTCCTGCCCCTCGCCCATTCACCCCTCCCGTAACCCCTCCTCTCAACTCCTTCTCCATTGACCTTGTTGGGAATCCAGTGTTGGGGGTTCTCCCACCTGGACGGCTCTCCCACCCTGTTTTGGACCAGAGCCATTAGGGCTAAGGGTCCTTCAGCTGTAGTAAGCTTTGGGTCTTGGGGAAAAACTGGGGTCTGGGAGACAAGAGCTGCCGGCCAGCTGGCAAGGGCACGAGGCACTGGAGGCCAAGTCTGAGCCACAGTGGTCTCCACCCCACCTCCAGGCAGCTTCAGGAAGGGAAAAGGGCCCTCCCTCCCACCTCCCACGCCACCTCTGCTAGGCCACACAGAAAGGGCTTCCAAGAGAGAAGCCTCTGGTCCCCAATCATCAGAACCCCACTTTCCTGATGTCCCTCCTGTTCCCACCACAACTGCCTTCCTGACCTCACGATCCTGGAAACTTCCCCAACCAGTAACCATCCTGTCCCCTAACCCTATCCCACGCCCCTGCTAAGAGCCCATCCAAGAGCCCAGCAGGCTTCTCTGCCCACCCCACCCCCAGTCACCCCCTTTTAGTTTCTTCTACTAGGACACAGGCCAGCCTTAAAACATCTGGGCAGGCAATACTGGCCCTGGTCCTAAGGTTAGCTGTGGGTGGCTTCTTCAAGCTTAGTAAGGGGTAGCAGGCAGGGACCAGTGCAGGGGGACCCTATGTGTTCATTAACCACCTGGATTAGACATTTCTGCCCAGAGGGGTGAGGAAGGAATGAGACTACTGGCTGGGGGAGGGGCAAGGGGCACACATGCCAGGATGTGCCCGTGTCAAGGGAGCATGGGGCCTATGGAGAGAGGACAGACTGATGCTAGAGCTTTTAACTTTAACCCTCTGCATCCAGACCCTCCCCTGCACACAGATCTTGGGGGGCAGAGAGAGAGAGCCCCCAAAAAGAGGAAGGAACCCCAAAGAAGTTCTAGCCACTAGCAGGGAAAAGACGCATGCTCTCTCACAGTCTTCTGCCTACCAGACCCTGCCATGGGCAAATGAGCAGAAGAGACCCCCTCCTCCTTCACCTCTTTGCCTCTGGTGGTAAATGGTCCCTCCCGCTCCCTGTTGTATAAAGCCTTATTAACACCAGCAACTCAGCTACACACAAAACTCTTCCTGGAGCTGGCTCAGCCCTTGTAGGGACAGCCGCGCCCCAGACATCCCTGGCAGACCTGGGGAACGTCTGACAGCTCCGGGACTGACAAGTTGAGCCCCCAGGGGCTAGTTTACCCTAGAAGTGTGACAGGGGAGGGGTTGACCGCACCTTCCCCAAGTTCAGGAGAATGTGACACATCAGTGCGTGCAGACTGCTGGGCTGTTTGTATCCCCTACACCCTTGCTCATTCACACACTCACTGACTGCATCCGCTCACCTTTCCAACCGAGGAGCCACTGGGTGGCAGGCCAGGTGGGCAGTAGCAGGGCGGGTGGCGGGGCTGGCAGGAAGCTGGTGGCTCCTGGGGAGGCTGTGAGTGAGCTTGCCCAACAGGACAGAGGTAGCAGAGCCAGTCCCAAGGCCGCTGCTGTGAGCGAGTGAGAGCTCCCAGGGCGCTGCCGGCTCCCTCCCGGGCGGGCGGGCAGCCTGGGGCACCGCCTCCTTCCCGGAGTCAGCGCGTCGCCCCCCACCGCCGCCTCCTTTAACCCCTGCTACGCTCCGCTGCACAAACTGTACTCCACCAGGCCCCAGGCCCGTACCACAGTGCACCTGGGTAGGCCAGCTGTCCAGCAGCTCTCTGGAGAACAGACCAGAGGGCTTAGCAAACAAGGGTGCAAAGGGACAGGTAAGAATCAAGATGCTAAGAAGTCGAGGAGCCCATAGAAAAGACTCAACTGTGGAGTCGAGGCCAAAGGGTTACTGAGTGATGAGGAGAAGGAGAAGAATAAACACACACACACACACACACACACACACACACACATTTAAAAAAAAAAAACAAGCTGCATTTCCAACACACTTGGGTACCAGCTACCAGCCATCTCCCCTCTGAAACCTGCTTTTTCCTTGGCTGTCAAATGTGACATGATAATCTCTGCTTTTTTTCCTGGAGTGAATTAGGACACACATGACCCTATACTCAAAAGTCACTGGAGCAGAATTCCAGATCACAACATGCATGCTTCCACTCTCTTTAGAATGCATCCAAAAAAAGTAAGATGATGGGCCAGGGGGCAGTAATCCCAGAACTTGAGAGGCAGAGAGACAGGCTGGGAGTTCGAGGCCAGACTGGTTTCAGCGCAGCCAAGGCTACACAGAGACCCTGACTCAAAAAAAAATAATAGTAGGATGATTGAGATATCATACAATCATATCTTTACTCTGGGTACTGTTTCCAGGGCTCCTGGTGGACACCAAGACTGTAGATAATCAGATCCCTTATGAGAAAGGGCAGAGAGTTTACACAAAGTGTTTACACAGAATTTAGGCACAGATTCCTGTATGACTGATTTACAAATACAATCTCATCCAGCCTAGGCTGTGCCGGAGTAGCTGTTTAACTAAGTCTGACCTTGGTCTTTCTGCCTCCACCCTCCGTGCTGGGATTACAAGTAGGGGCTACCATGCCAGGTTTTATGTGGCGCTAGGGCTTGAACCCAGGAACTCCTGCATGCTAGGCAAGTTCTGTTCCAATTGAGCCACATCGGTAGCTGCTCTGCTCCTACTTACTTTCAATCCCCACTAGAATACTTATAAAATCTAGTACTGTATAAACACTCTCTGTAAGTAATAGCTTGCTGAGCTGTTTAAGGGAGAACAATCACATTATGAAGTCCGTTCTTGTTCAGGACGGTCACAGGTTTCTTCCCAAATAGTTTCAATCAGCACCTATTGATTCTGTGGAGCAGAACTCACCAATTTGGAGGGCTAATGATATGCCAAAACGTTTGCTGAATCTAGACAGCCCACCATACAATCATTCCAACTTTCTGTGTCTCTGAAATGTGTTTATCCTAAAAATAATAAAGGGGAAAGCACTTAAAAAGTTTGGATTAATGTATAAATGATAGAAGCAGACAGACTTCTCCTGAAAATGTTATGGTCACTTTTTCTTTTTTCTTTTTTTTTTTTTGAGACTGAATCCCACTATGTAGCCCCTGCTGGAACTTGCTATAGACAAGGCTGACCTCGAACTCACAGAGATCCTCCTGCCTCTGCTCCTGCCCCTACCCAAGTGCTAGAGAAGTTAGCTTAAGTTGTCAATTTGACACAATCTAGAATCACCTGGAAGAGGTTTTCAATAAGGGATTGTCTACATGGGGTTGGCCTATAAGCATATCTGTGGGGATTGTCCTAATTAAGCTCACTGAAGTGGGAAGACCCAGCTTACCGTGGGTAACACCATTCCTATGCAGGAGTTCCTGGACTGTATAGGAAAGGAGAAATCAACAGAGCCGAACGAGCACAAGCAACCAGGCAAGCAAGGATACATGCATTTGCTTCTCTCTGCTCTTGACTAAGGATGTGATGTGGCCAGCTGTTTGAAGTTCCTGCCTTGATTTCCCCACCACCATTGATGATGGGCCCCTCTTTCTCCCTTAGGCTGATTTGTGTTGGGGTATTTTTCACAATAACAGAAATGAAACTAGGACAGAAGTGTCACTTGTCACACAGCCACCTCATGCCAGACAGCTGAAGAAGAGTCTACCGTCATTCACTCTGCCATCACAGGTAAGGACAGGAACCTGACAGCGGTTAGGGGACATGACCTGTCAGAGGCCAGGCAGGACAGCCAATGCCAGGGAGGAACTTGAACCTGTACCTGCTAATTCTGACCCCAAGCCCTCCATGGCGTGTGTGAAGGGTCCATGCCTTGTGCATCTGAGCTAGTCACCTATATCCCTGGGCCTCAGTTGCCTCTGATGTGCATAAATTTACATCCAAAGGACTTTGTGATGTTTTTATTCATTCAGCCAAATCCTCCCTTGGGCAGGCTTCAGTTCACACTAGGAGTAGAACAGCAGGGGCTCAAAGGGAGGAACAAGGCTCCAGATCAGCTGAGCTCAGAGCCACAAGGACCAGCTAATACCCCCGGTAAGAAGAAAACCTCTTGGGAAAAGAAGAGGAGTGCTTTCTTTAAAACGTATATGGGAAGATCGTCACCCTTCCCCCACGCCCTCTCTCCTTCCTCCGGAGAAGACAACCCCCCTACACTGGCCCAGATAGAAATGGAGTTCAATCCCCCACACCTCCAGTTCCAGCAAGTCAGAACCCACAACCCCACAGCGGCATCAGTCCATCCACTGATGTATATATGCTGTCCAGGGATGACAAACACAAAGAAAATTATAAACTCTATGGGGACTGGCTAAAGCCTCCTCACCAGGGCCAAACCAAGTCTCCCACTCACTGCCTTCGCTCTGGGTCAAAGGTGATCTTGGATCCCCTCAGTCTGCTTAATTCCTATTCTCCTACCAACACCCAGACTAAGGGACCCCTCTAGAGCCTGGACATCCCGTTTCAGTTAAGGAATTAGAAGATTCCATGTCAGTTCTGGCTCTTTTGTCCCCTCTCTTCATGGGTTTAAGTCGCATACCAGAAACGTGGAACCCTCTTACCTCAGGTCCCAAAAACTCCTTTATACCCATAACACAGCCTCCCGACTGACATCATTCACTGGCTCCCAGTGTCAAGTGTGATCCCAGCTCTCCCTCAGACAGTTCCAAGGGCTCTGAGCCCTCGAACCTTTTCTCTCTCCATCCTTCAACTTTGACTTCCGTACCTTTCTCACCCAACTGTTTCTTCTTCTCCCTACTAGCATTCAAACACCAGCAAGCTTACCACGTTCTCCTCCCTCAACCTCACGGCTTGAGTGGGAACTCCATGTCGTGACCCCTCACTTCTGGCTGGAAGTTAACCAGTGATGTCAAACCTGAGCATCTCTAGGGTACCCTTTTTGTGACCTCCAGTGCAGTTTCTTTTGTGGACTGTCATTTGTTTTGAAGACAGGGTCTCATAAGTGCAAGCTGGCTTCAAATCTGCTATGCAACCAGAGACAACCATCAGTTTCTGATCCTTGAATGCTGGAACTCCAGGCGTGCACATGTGGCTACACAGTGCTGGTGCTCAAACCCAAGCAAACCTTCATGCATGGTGGGTAAGCACTCAGTCAACGGAGCTATTTACATGCCTGCCCTTCAGTGCAGTTTCTATGGCCACTCATTTAGGGATCTTGCCATTCTGAATTCTGAACAGGACCCTCTTTGAGAAGAGAGAGGTTGAACCCTGACCTTCATGGTGGCTCTTCAATAGCCTTCTCGTGGTCCTACTGGTTCTGTCTGTCATCTGGCCGTACCTAACTATAAGAATTTCAAACCTTTATCAAGGATAGGGTGTCTGGAGTGATAACAGTGACTTGAGAGGCAGCCCAGGGGAAGAAGGTGACACACCAGAGGCCTTCAGGGAGCAGTTTCATCAGTAGTGAGCAACCACCTGAGAGGCAGCCACGGGGCTGGAGAGTGAGGTAGATAATTGGCAGGGACATGGGCCTCTAGGGCCACTGTGAGCAACTGCTCTTGGGTCTCCCCACATCTGTGCTCCTGTAATCAGAAGGAATGCAAGATTCATAGCAGCAACTGGGCAGTAGTGGTGCACACCTTTAGTCCCAGCACTCAGGAGGCAGAGGCAGGCAGAGCTCTGAGCTCAAGACCACCCTGGTCTAAAGAGTATGTTCCAGGACAGCCAAAGCTACACAGAGAAAGCATTTCTTGAAAAACCAACAAAAACCAAACTAATGCTATTATCACTTAGAAAAAAAATCCCATCCTCCAAGAAGGACCCTAGCTGCACTACTAGGCAGGCCTCCTCTGGACCTGCCACATTTGTGCCTGTACCTCCCAGGTATTGAGCGAGGACAGGCCAATTTGTATTTTCCCTTTCCTTTCTCTACTTTATCCAACACCCAGCTCAAACATAGTGCAGTGAATGTGAAATGAATGGATCATAGAGAGACGGCCTGATGGATGGCTGTTCGTAAATGGGTAACGGGGACACTTGAAACATCTAAGTGCTACACAGCACTCCAACAAGATAACTGGGCAAACGTTTATCTCTGAAGCTGCACAGCTGCGGCAAGACCGAGTCTGTGAGGATGTAGGAAGCATCACATTGATACCCGGAGGCCCCAGACGCCTCCTGCCCTCCCCCAGGTCTGCAGCAGCATAGGGGCCCCTCTGAAGCACCCGCCCTCCTCCAGATATCCAAGCCTTTGGAGGTTTCTCGCTCTACCTCTGCCCAATGGTGGCCCTTCTTTCCCAGACTGCCTGCTTCCATACCTGAGTGGAACCTCAAACTCAGAGGGTCCCTAGGAACATGCCAGAGGAAGTCAAGGAGCTGGAGGGCTTCTACAGAAAAACCAGCCTTCTTTCTGGTTTTCAGGAGCTATCCACAATAAAGGCACTTTCTGAAAAAGCCTACTTCTCCCTTCTTTCCTTCCCCATTGCTTCTCCAAACTGCCTAGGTCTTCCCTGCCTCCCTTCCTCTAGGCCCTGACAACCAAGGTTCCCAGGGCTTCCCAGCCCCCCTCAAGCTAGCCTTGTCCTTTCCCTCCTCCCTCCCTCACATCCCCAAGCCTGGATTGCACATCTGGTTCCAGTTGTGGTCAGTCCATTCAGGGGCAGGCCTGGAGGTTTCTCATAAAACTAAATAATAACCAGTGTTGGAGCCCCGTGGAGTTGGGGGAAGGGAGAGCAGGAGGCTAACTGTGAAGGCAGAGACGGGGTGATCGTGGAAGTTAGGATACCAGACCCCAAGGAGTAGCTGGCAGTGCCTGGCACCTAGTAGGGCCCACAGGGTGCTTGTTGCTAAAGACAGACCATAGAAAGATACGGCAGGAAAGCTGGGAGCCGAGAGAGGGGTACAAAGAGGGGGTCACAGAGAACCAAAGGAGAAAGGGAACAGAGCTGTGGGTGAAGCAACAGAAAAGCCATTGAGAAGGGCAGGGAGAAATGAATGCCCCATGTCAGACCAGGTGCTGAAACAGCCACTTCCATTGGAAGAAGAGGGGACGAGGGGACAGAACGGGGACAAAGGACACAAGAAGCAAAGAAAGTCCAATGACAGAGACAGGACACGGATGGGTCAAGACCCAATGTACTGAATGCAGTGTCCTGGCCTCACAGCCCCAGGGTGGGTCCTCCCGGAACTGTCTTCATATCTTCCTTCGTGGCACTTTAATCAGCATCTAGTGACCATCTACAGGGAGGTTCTCCCTGGCCCCAAACAAACACCATGAATTTCTAAAGGCCCGGGGAAGTCTGGGAAGTGACTAGGATCCTGTCTGGTCTTAGACCTGAGCTCAGAGCCCTTCTATAGAATCAGCCAGCATTTGAGCATAGCTCTGTCACCCCAGAGCTCAACTGGGAACTCTAGAGGAACTTGGTCTGTGACAGACACACACCCAACATCCTCGGGGTCAGGTCAAATGCCCTATAAGAAAGAGCATCTTCAACATCTTCCCATGATGGGGAAGTCACCTGAGCCCTGCTCTGCTCCATCTCGGACTCTGAGGGGGCAGGGACCAGCATGCAGGTCCCAGAGGGAGGGCACACTTGGGTATAGCTCTTCATCCGACATGGGGAAAGAGACTGCTCTGGGCTCTGACTTATCAAAAGCTCAGTTGGCTGCAAGCCAGACCCTAGGATCACCCTCCACATCAGTCACTGTCTGTGCATTTGAGCTGTACCCCTCCCGCTGCAGCTAATAAAGTCTGAACTGTCCCCCAGGAGGCTTTCATCGGTGTCACTCCTGAGAGATGTCTTGCTAGGGCCCCCGTAGAGGTAACCCCTGAAGCCACATCCATACCACTGTCCCCAAGAGTCTCTTTCTTCTTCCCTTCCAGATGCTCCTTAGAGCCAGCAACCGGCTGTATTTGCATCTTATTTACACATATTTGCATCACCTCTGGGAATTACACTTGGTGGGAGGACTGCCCTAGTCTCCAGTGGACAGCATGGTCAGGAGATGCACGGGGACAGGCAGCCTGCCCACTCTTCTTCCCCAATATAGATGGTGTGTCCCTCTCTTAAGACTGCTTCAGTTTCCAGTCAGGAGAAGCACTTGGATCCAGCAGCCTTAGGGCCCAGGGTAAGTGAAGACTTTGTACCTCCCAGCTACAGCCTTCTCACCAAGCCTCTCTGATGGCCTCTAAGGCCCCCTAGATGTTCTTGGGAGCACAGTCCTAAGCAGACATTAGTCCTTGGCAGAAGTCACTGCATATAAACCCCTGGTCTCCCCTGAGAAACTCACCTTTAAAGCTGGGGGTCCTCAGGGGCTTCCCTATCTGTAGAGCAGGATTCCTCATGGGTATCCCCTCCCCCTCTTTTCCTTCCCTTCTAACAAAGTCTCTTGCCTGAACCTGGATCCTTTTAGGGAGCCTAAGACCCCCTCCTTCACAGAACCATACAACCCCTAACCCCAAAGTCTAAGGAACCCAGACTACATGGGTGGAGGCTCCCAGCTCCAGGAAGGTGTTGGTGGGATCACCGTGACATTCTTGGAGATGGGAAGTTTAATGGATTCCTAGCCAGCACAGGGTGCTGATTAATAGATCAATGTCAACTTCCTGACTTGCCAAAGGGCTCTGTCCTCTGCCCTGGCTTGTTCAACATACTTATCAGTAATGAGACGGAGATGTGGGAGAGACGTGCAAGGGGTGGGATGAGAGAAGAACTCAGACACCAAACTGAATGAAAACACTAAACTGACTTTACACATGGGTCAGAACTAGTAAGGGAACTTCTCTCTTGGGCTACTGTACTCAACAATGACTCAAAATAACAAACATTAATAATAATTCAGTCCAGGAAAATTCCAAGATTTAAGGCAAAGAGAAGTTCAACTTTGCTAACAGTACAATACAGCTGTCCAGTAAGAAAAATATGGCATTTAGTTCCAAGGAAACGAAAGCTCCACATACTCCGTGTTAATCAGACACCAGCAGAAAGTCGGGTTCTCTTTTATGCCCTTGTGCTCTTATCCAACAGATATTTATTAGAGTCACCAATGTCTCTAAAAAATATCTCATGGATACTGGCACAAGGACCCCACTTTTATTTTAGATGACAAAGAAAAGATGAACGTGCAGAATCCAATACGTGCAGATGGCCTCGGAAAGGTGGCTGGAAAGGTCACCACCTACTACAACCTCCTGTCTCCACCCAATATCTGAGAACCCCTGGGAACCTGAACCCAGTCCCCACTGACTGCCCAAGAGGCAGAAAGGAACAGGAGCAGCAACTACGAAGGGGGCAGAGCCGTGGGCAGTGGCCTCTGGGGAGTGTGCTGCACACAACAAACTGACCTTTAGCAAGGCTGGCAGCTGAGAAGGGAGGGGAGGTGGTCCAGATGGTGGCTGAGCACTTGGCTGGCACATGCTGTCCCAAGTAAGCCATGGCACTAGCCAACTGGCCTCTCACCTTCAGGGCTACACTGGTCCTTTCTCAGTAGCCCTGTGGGAATTGGCCCCAGCTGGATACCTGTGTCCAAAGTCTGAGCTTACCCACTGGCCCCAGCCAAAGCCCTTGGTGACTCTCCCTCACTCTCTCTCCCTTCCTCTGTCCCCTCCCAGCTCTTCTCTGGTGGCTGTCACAGCCTTCAGCATCCTCACTTTCGCACGTTGTCCCTTCCCCTCATCCCACGCTTCCTGTCACAACCTGACTCTCATCCCTCCAGGGTTCTACTCAAGACCTTGTTCCAGGCTGGATGGGCAAAGCTGCTGCAGGTGTTTTAGTGAGATCTCACTTTTAGGCCTGCGAGAGCTGGAGATTTCCCTCCTGAGGACTCTGTTTGGGATTACACTACACAAAACAAATAGTTACGTTTCCTCCACCCTGAACTAGGATGCCAGCCCTTCTAACATGGCAGAACCAGGGAAACTTGGCCCTGGTCTGACACTGGAGGGCAAAGCCCAGGTTTGGATATTGCACAGACTGCCTCTAAAGCCTATTTAGGGGCTGTTTGACTCCAGGAGGGTTACTTTTGGCTCTGAGCACTGAGTGTAGGGTCTGGGATAAAGCAGTCCCCTATAAATGTTAGTGCTCCCTACATCCTCTCCTTTCATAGACACTATTACCACCCTTACCCTGGAACCAAGACTCGTGTGTGTGTGTTTGTGTGTATACATAGTCCATATAAATATAGTCGAGAGAGAGAGAGAGAGAGAGGCCCAGTTTAATGAATGCTCAAATGTACCAAGTGCTTTGCAGATGTCTGAGATCATTGTTACTCATTCATTTCAAGCCTCTCAATAGCCCTATGGGCCCTGGGCATGACAATAACCAGCTTTACAAGACTTGGGAGATTGAGGCAGGAGGATCATGAATCTGAAGCCAAGCTAGGCTACATATTGAGACCCAGCAACACTACCAAAATGATAGGGACTGACTGGTGTACTTCCTGTCCACTGCAGGACCCTCTTTGGCCCAGCAGAAGCTCAAACAGCCTCTGCTTGCCCACAGCATCCAAACCCATCCTCCCCTCAACATGGCTCCAATGGGTGCAAACCTGCCTTCTGACATCCTTGCTCTGCTCTAGAGAAGAAAATCCCTGCAAAGTTTCACCAGAAACCATACCTTTGCACACACATGCACAATGTCTCCCAGGATAGTTCTTCCACAGGCTGGGCATCCCTCCTCAGCTTTCTTAATCTCTTACCACACTCCAATGCTCAGCTGTCCCTCTGGTTTGAACCCGCACCAGTTAGCCCTCATTTATTCATTCATTCTTCACAGACTCTGAGAGTTGTTTGTGGAAGCTCAGGCCACCAAGCAAAGCCAGAGAGAGCCACTGTCATCAAGGCAAACTTGGTCTTAAAGGAAAGAGACCCTAGAGAAACAGATACATAGAAACCATGCCACACACAATAGCACAAGTGGTGGAAAGGAGAAAGTAGCCAGTGATGGAGGAGTCCCTAAGATCTAGAAGCCCCTTAGACCTGTATGCTAATATACACTCACCACAAACAGAAACTGGTATGAGCCAGGTGGTGGTGGTGCACACCTTTAACCCCAGCACTTGGGAGGAAGAGGGAGAACTTTGTGAGTTTGAGGACAGTCAGGGCTACAGAGTGAGTTCCAGCACAACCAGAGCTACACAGTGAAACCCTGACTGGGGGGGGAGGAAGGGAGGAAGGGAGGACAGATGGATGGATGGACCTGTATGAGCCAGCTCATGCGTTAGTCTGACTCTCCTCACCTGAATGTGGATACTGGCCTAAGTTCGCCTTGCACAGATGAGGGACACACTGACAGCTGAAATCACTTGTCCAAAGTCAGTAACCATGAAATGCCAGATAGAAGTAGTGGGGATTGACCTCCAAGACAAAACTCTCAATCTGTGGCATTATAATCTCTAAAGGTGTCAAATGGAGCACTAAGATGCAGTCCCTAAACACAGGTATACACGTTCGCATGTGTACATGCACACACGCATGCACGCACGCATGCACACATGCACGCATGAAGCAGTGGCCCATCCTGGCAACACCCAAACTCCAGATTCTCAGATTGTTCTTCCACTTGGATGGGTTGATGTCGACGTCACCTTCAGACACTTGACTTTTACTCTTGTGGGCTGAATGAGAGAGGGAGCACCTCCTCCCAGAAGGTGAACTGTGGCTCCTTGTGTCACCAATAAGACCACAGATGGGGCAACAGGGTCCCCAAACTCTTAGAAGAAGTTTGCGAAGCTCACCCAAGGCCACCCAATCTGAATTCAGACCAACCCTATCCTTCAGAGGAAGTTGAAATTGAGGCCCAGAAAAGATGAATAAGGAGTCCTAGTGGACCCCAGGAAGGAGCTTTAGTCCAGAACAGATTAAGGCCTCTGCACCCCAATCTAAAGACGAGGAGGCCCTACCTTTAATGGAAACAGCAGCCTTGAACCCATGAGGGACAGTGCAGCTCACAGTCCCAGGGTGGATAAAGGATGCTGGGGCCCCAGGACCAGCACATTCCCGCCTTCTGCAAGGGAACCAGAATGCAGCTGGGCAGGAGAGGCAAAGGGACAGCTGGAGTCCCTCGTCTGGGTGCTCCTCCCCAGGGACCCTGTGGGTGATTGCTTCTTGGAACATTGTGTTCAGGCTGTGAGTCTTGGCTGGAGTAGTCCCCCCTGGCACATCTCCAGTTGCCTGTTTAATAATGTACAGCCAACCAGCCATTAACTGCACATAAAAAAAAGTCAGAGGTTGCTTTTGTTGGTTTGTTTTTGGGGGGTGTTTTGTTTTGTTTTATTTCTCCCTTCTTCTGGACAGTTAGTTGTGAAAATATGTTTTCAGGGAAGGGCTGGCCTCCAGGGCCACTGAGACCTCACCTGCTTCTGCCCTTCCCCACCTGAACCCACCGTGTCCAGGCACCAAAGTACCTGCTCCACCTCCACAGTGCTGGCGATACCCTGGTCTGCTCCCTGGAGACAGAACATGGGAAGTTCTGGCAGGGTTGAGCGAGGACAGAGGAGCCAGACTCCGAGGGGGGCCCAGTGCTTCCGAGGAATTCCAGCACTGTCTGGTCAGAGCTGGGAGCAGAAGGCAGGAGTTGGCAGCCCCAAGCCCCACCAAGTGTGAAGAGCTAGATGACCAAGTTCTTGTGGCCTGGCCTGGGGAAGGGGGTAGGAATCCTGGGTCCTTCTCTGGAGCAGCAGCTCTGTTCTCTATTTGAGCTATAACCCACAGTGGATCCAAGGCTAGGAGGAAGACAGAACCAGTGCCAAAACTCCAGGGGAAGCTGTGTGCTGCACAAGAAGGGTCTAGGCTGTTGCACCCTCGAGCCTGGGAAAAACCTGCCAAGATTTCCTTACTTCCCCAAGCTAGCATATTACTGCTACTCTGAAACCTGAGCAAGATAGTGTAGCATGGCATACAGCATCCAAGAGTAGAGTCAGGTCCTTGTATCTCTACTCTGGTCTCCTCACAACCCTCAGCCATCAGACCTCATGTCTCCCCTGGACTTTTGTTTCCTTGCTATAGAGGGTCCCTTACCCTGCCCAGGAATCCCTGCCAGGAAGTAAAAGCTATGGGTCTAGAACCAGTGGTGATAGAGATGATAGAGTAGTGACAGAGGTGGAGGTGGTGGTGGAGATGGAGGTGATGGTGGAAGTGGTGGTGGAGATGGAGGTGGTGATGGTGGAGGTGGTGGTAGAGATGGAGCTAGTGATGATGGAGGTGGTGGTGGAGATGGAGGTGGTGGTGGAGATGGAGGTGGAGATAGATGGTGGAGGTGGTGGTGGAGATGGAGGTGGTGATGGTGGAGGTGGTAGTGGAGATGGAGGTGGTGATGATGGAGGTGGTGGTGATGATGGAGGTGATGGTGGAGATGGTGGTGGTGATGGAGGTGGAGATGGAGATGGT
>LOJH01003530.1:9145-38723 GCA_001685095.1 Ellobius talpinus | reverse complement strand
TAGATATATACACATACAGTAAAGAGGAACAAATCAACTGAAAAGCTCTGATAACTTAAAGTAAATACAAAATAGTTTTTTAAGGTATATTGGTTTATTGTCCCGTTGCTATGGTAAAACACTGTGACAAAATCAACTTAAGGGACAAGTTATACTCTGCCATGACAGGGAAATCACAGCAGAGGAAGCTAGAAAAAAACTGGTCAACTGTATCACACTCACTGCCAAGAGCAGCTAATAAAGAATTAATGCGTGGATGCTTGCGTTCAGTTTGCCCTCTCCATTTCACACAGCAGAATCCACTGCTCAGGCAGTGCTCCCACCCACATGAAGTTGGGTCTTCCACATCAATGAATTTACTCAAGACAAAGCTTCACAGACATTTTCAGAGGCTAGCCTCAGTGTAGACAGGTCTTCACAGCTATTCCCCGGGACTTTCTCCTAGGTGTGGAGCTGACAGTTTAATCATCACAATGTATAATGAGATATTAATTTTTAGATGTAGCAAAGAATTGGAATCCAACGCATAGAACATGCTGGAAAGAAAGGCTTTAAGAGGATATTATGTGAGCAGATAAGTGCCCCTTTACTTTTACGAAGTTTCAACCTGTCATATATTCTATAATAACACGTGAACAAATGGCTCACTCTGAGATTATCATGAAATCATAAGCAGCACTATTAGCATGCTTAACATTATAACCCAAATTACAGCTTTGCAAATTGTAAGTAGAGAAAAATTAGAGGTTATATCAAGTACAACAAACTGTTAGAAACCCAGAATGCTTTATAAAATTATATTTACAGTTACCATAAATGCCAAAACAGGTTACTCATTCAATGGATGTTTCCTAAAAGCAAACATTTCAGTGTATAATGGAAGAACTTTACATCAGAAAATCCTTTCCCTATAGCAGCTTTTAACAGTTCAGACTTTTAACTCAACTGTTTGGTATTGATTAATCTAGATACCTAATATCTAACATATATGTGTTCATTCACCAAGTCGTGATGTCTTACTGACATTAATAGGTAGAAAACCTTTAATACTTAGCTTTTTATTTTATTTATTTATTTATTTATTTATTTTGTTTTTGTTTTTTAAGACAAGGTTTCTCTGTAGCTTTGGAGTCTGTCCTGGATCTAGCTCTTGTAGACCAGGCTGGCCTTGAACTCACAGACATCTGCCTACCTCTACCTTCCATATGCTGGGATTAAAGGCAATCACCTCCACCACCCAACTAAATTTTTATGTTTTTAAAGCTTACCAGATATGTGATTACTAGGGAGAAAGCAACTGATCACCAGCATGTTGAAAATGAAAACAGTCAGGGAACAACTTTTTAAAGTTATGCTATAATATTGTTAGCAATGGAAACAGTGATAAAATCAGAAGATAAAATCCATCCAAATGTGGACCTACAAAATCTAAACAGACAAGTGTTGATCCAGAAACAGTTTCAGAAACCACTGAAGAGATGGCTCAGCAGTTAGCATTTGCTGTTCTTGCAGAGGACGGGAGTTCAGTTCGCCATAACCACATTTGGCAGCTCTATCTAGCTCCAGGGTTCAATGTTCTCTTCTAGCCTCTGAGACATTGCCCCTGTCTTGCCTTCTATGTCTTACTGAAATGATTCAGCCCACTGTCTTTCTTTAATCATGCCTTCTTTTACACCCGTGCCTCTGAAGCTCTTTCCTGCGCTGCTGACTAAATCTCTGTATGTGGAAAACTGAAATGCATTTGTTTTCCAGTGATAGTACCATCCAATTGCTCATTCTAACCAGAACCTTGGGATTCGCTTAACATTTGTGTTCATAGTTCAGATCCAGCTGGTGATTTCATTCATCCTTTCCACTAACGTCATCCTGTCCATTTATGTACTACAGACTTGGATCAAGCATTCACTCCTTCTCATCTATACTAGCCCAAGCAACTCTAACTAGTCCTTGACTGCCCAGGTTTGCTCTTAGTCTGTTACTGAAACATATTTTAGAATTTTAGTTCTAGCTTTCTTTCTTGCTTTCATGTAATAGTTTGTCCATGTTTATGTTTCAAAGTCTAAATTTCTCATCACCCACTGGGTAGAAACTATTACAACGCCATCTCCTGTGTTGAGATTCTCAAGTTGTCTTTCTCTCCTTATTAGATTCTAAGTTTCCAGAAGGGCAAGCTAGATCTTATTTTTCCCATAATCAACATCAAGATCTAGAATAAAATTATTCAAGATTTTTTCAATGGAATGAAAATATTATTAAATGAATGCAAAATTTTAATTACAGAGATCTTAGCCCAAAATGTGAGTCTGAGGATGGCGATACAGCCGGCATTTGATTTTCATAGCATTTGTGAGTCATTAAATCCTTGCCCTTGTTCTCCAAACTGTGTCAGGAAATTATTTCATGAATAAACAGGGCATTAGTAAAAAGCTTGAGGAATACAAGAACTGAAGCCAACTAATTTTTCAGTACCCTTTTGCATATGTAAAATAAGCATATAATAAATGCCATTGAGAATTCGGATAGCTTTGGATACATACTAAGTAGTGTGTTGTATCTATGAAAACAGCATAGACGATACCTTGTGCAACCTGGGAGTCTTACCTCTCTGTAAACTCACTACACATTCGCTTCCAAGCATCAGCTTAGCATATCTCAGGCCATCTTTTCTAATCAGTTTGATTCTCATTCCTATGTCTGTTTGCTCTGACAGAACATACCTAGGATTTTTTTTGCTAAATTCCCTAGTTTCCATATATGTACCCATGGATGACAAAGGGTGTTGGATCCCCTGCACCTGGAGTTATAGGTGGTTGAAAGCAAAGTGATGCAGTGAACTAAGACTCTCTCCAAAAGCAGTAGGCATTCTTAGCTGTTGAGCCATATCTCTAGATCCTTATGCAGTATTTCTAAAACTAAAAACATAAGTGACTAGATTTTCTCATCTCCTCTCTTTGTGTGTATTGCAGTTGGTTGGTGAATACTTTTAGGCTGACCTGACATAAAATTTTTCCAAAATAATCACTTTATTAATTATTTGGAAATTCCTTTACATTTTGCAGGAGAAAAGAATTCCACTTTCTAATGACATTCTAAGATACATTTTTCTTACTGTCTCAGTTAATTCTTGTATTGCTGCAATTACAAGAAGTTCTCTGGGGTCTAAATTAACATGGCTAACATGGTTGTCAGGTCTTAAAACTGCCGCTGTTGTGTATTGTTTAAAATTATAGACACGTAACTTCTTTATTCTGTCTGGGAAAGCTCCATCGGATATTTTCAAAAGAATCCATAAAAACTAAGGTAGACAGGGGTGAGAGGAAGCAAATGTCACCGAGCAACAGTAGCAGCAGAATGCCTCTTCATTTCCATAGCCCTCTCAAATCAAATCTGTGATGGTGAGTAGGGACACCTTGCATTCTAAATGTTTGACATTTTTGCAGTGGCTCCCATTATCAGCTAGGGAGCCAGCACAGCATTTACCCAGTTACTAATGATGGTGTTTGCATTTTCACAATGCCATGCTATTTATCTGGACTTCAGCACATTAAAGCCTCTTATCTGGAATCCTTAGGAACAGATGTGGATCAAGAAAATGTCAAGTTCACGGTGAACACTCTTGTCCTTGGGAGATGAAAGGACACCATTAGAGCTTGTCTCCCTGCATTGGACAGCCACAGTTCTCTCACAGAGTGGGATTTCACAGTGCTGTTGCTGTAGCGAACACTATTGGAATGTGTGCGGAACACGTGACACCACTTATAAAAATGATGACTAGGCATGGAGGGCCACTAGCCCTGTACTGGACCAGGACACAGAGGACTTGGTAACAATCCTGAGGAATGGGCACCCCTGACCAGGGATACACTTTGTGATAGAGTGGTTTTCTTTAAGGTTATAGACACCCATATTGACATAGTAGGTATTTAAATTGATCTGAAACAGTTTCAGATAAGTGAGTATATGTCGTATCATTCAAAAGTACTGTTTAAGGTGAGTGTGGTGGCACACGCCCTTAATCTCATCACTCAGGAGGCTGAAGCAGGTAGATTTGTTTGAGTTATAGGCCAGCCTGATCTACACAGAGAGTTCTAGGCTATCCAGGGCTACATAGTGAGATACTATCTTAAAAGATGAAGTGCTGTTTTAAACAAGCAGCGGTTTCTTTTTGTTTTTAAAAATAGGCATGTGTGCAACTGCATGTATGTGTGTGTATGTATGTATGTATGAGTGTTGTGTGTTTGTGTGTGTGCGTCGTTATGCCTATGTGAGTATGTGAGTACAGGCGCATTTACTACTGTTAAAAGCCAGGAGGAGGGAAAGAAGACATGGGGAAGGAAAGGGGGAAAGCTCAATAGGCTCAGGAAAAGTCTGGAAGACAGGGACAGAAGATTTCATTGCTTGAACAAAGGAAAGAAAAATGAAGGCGAATAGACCAGAGAGTTGAGTCAGATTCACAGGCAAGATTTGAATATGTTTAAGGCTCTTTTGTAAAGTAGCTGAATAAAATGAAAACATACATCAAGGACCCCTCCCAGAATGATGACTGGTAACAGAGCCTAACAGTTCGGGTGACTGCAATGTAAGCTCTTTTTTTTTTAATTTTTCTTTTTAAAGAAAGATTAATGCCTGCTGCAATCGTTCTTCCTATATTCCAGATACTGGAAGTGTGCCAACAACCTTAAATCCGGCAATAACTCACAGATGGTGGCTGTTAGGAAAATGACACAAGGGTCAGCATGACCCCTATAGTCTCTGGCTACTCCAATCTCTCCTGTGTGTGATTGCTAGATGAGCACACAGCCGCAGCAACAGTGGTGGACAGCCCAAGCAACCAAAGCTTGCCACGAGGACATTGTGGGCAACCTACCAAGAAAAGAGACCTAAGAAAAACTCATCCTGAAGGAACAGTGTTTCCTTTAAAACTGAAGAGCATTTAGCTCCTTTATTTCCTTTCCTAACACAGAATTTAACCACCTTCCTGAGGATTTCCCTGCCTGACTTGATATTCTAATACCTTTCCCCAGATGCATGGCAACCCCCTTGATTCAGTCTCCAGATCACTGACAGTGGCTTTGAAAATGACAAATGATTCTTGCAGCCATTTCTACCCCTCATTTCTGTGCCTTTCTTGGAGTCCCCATCTGTCTCTCCAAGTCTTTGTATTCATCATTTGTATCTGGGTTTTTTTCCTTTCTATCAGTCTCCAGTCAACATGACAGGGTTGGCGCGTGCCAGCTCGGTTGTGCAGTTGTACAGCTTAGCTCTAGTATTTTGAAGACCATCTTCTCGGCTGACCTCTATGAGACCCAACATTCGGTTTAGCAGACATTTGGAAACAGGGTAAATTCTAGGTTCTGAGTCTGAATTATAAACCAATCCTTTTTTCCCCTGGAGTAGTTTATCAAAAAGAAAACACTACTCTTCTTTGACTGATGAAAATTGTGATTTTTTTTATATGGGGGGGCATTCTATGATCAGAGGACTTAGGCCTTTGGCTACTGTCCTGCTGGGGCTAAACTGGCTACAAATTTACTTTGCAGCGAAGCTCATTCAAAAGAAGACTGGGATCCATTTGGTTCCAGGCTAATACATGTGGTTTTGTTACAACTTAATGAGAGGAAATGATTTTGAAAACATTTGGCCAATGTTTAGTATAGAGATTTAAAATGGCCAAGCTCTGTGATGTTGGAACTAATGTCAAATTTAATAAAAACTTGATTTTTAGGGAAACAAATAGAGCTAACTCTCCTTCCCCATCTCTCCTCCTTTACTCCTTTCTTCCTTCCCCCTTCCATCCTAAACCAATCTTCTCCTGCCTCTCAATAACTAAATACGCTATTCCTTCCTTGCGACATTCTCCTGTACCCTTTAGTCCCTTACTCAATGCCTAGCCTCTTTAGTTATACAGATCGCAGCACATCTATTGAATACCTAGAATTCAACACCCACATGCAAGACTAGGCCCCATTGGCCAAGCAGTAGATGGCTAACACAAAAGGAACTCCATAGTATTTTCGCTGGTTCTTTTTTGTTTGCTTGTTTGTTTTATATTGCTTTGTTTGAGCATTTTTGTCTTCTTGGCCTTTCACTTATATATTATAGTTCCCAATCTTGTGTTTTTATGGATTTGAGGTTGTGTGTGTTTGTGTGTGCATATTTCCTGTGTTTTTCTATTTCTTTTTTATTTTATTATGGTTAGTTTTTGTTTTCTAAAGAGAAAGAAAAGGGGCATGGAGTTGGGAGAGCAGCAATGTGGGGAGGATCTGGGAGGAGTTGGGGGAGGGGAAGCCATAATCAGAATATATTGTATTAAAAATAATAATAAAGCAAAGAGAATAAAAATGAACTATCTAAGCATAAAATGTAATGTTTGAAATATCAAGTTCATTACTGTCTGGAAAGTTTCCCAAATTCCCCACTAAATTTATCTCTATGTGCACCCATGAGAAAGGAGAGCTGTCTCTGTGGCACAGAGTGAGGCTTCATCTCCTTCATGGCTGACATGGCTTATATAACATCGACTTTGTGAAGTGAGTGTGTGAGCCATGACAATTTCTGCTTTTAATGACTTGTACTGATTTTTTAAGAGCTCATAGGGATTGTGCAAGGATAAAGTAACAAAGACTGTGAACTAGCATAGATATTTTGCTCAGTAAAAAGCATGATTCAGCAAAGTGCCATGGGAAGTTCACGGTCCTAAGAACCAAAAAAGAATGGAATCTAATCTCAGCAATCCTCCCTGCCTCCCTCCCTGACTCTATCTAATTTCACACCCTCAGAAAAGTTCCTTAATTTTCAAGAGCCTTTACTTCCTTATTGTACAGACAAACATAATTGGATATAACTCACTAGAAAACTATGAAAATTAAAAATGAACAGCTCTTAACAAATGTATAGTCTTCAAAAACCAAAGACCTGATAACTTAATAAAATGGCCATACATAGGATGGTAAATAATCCTGAATGTAGCAAATATTGAATAGCCCTTTCTGAAAACACGGATGCTTTCCTTTCTGACATTGGCATCATTGCAGTAGTGATTTTTATGCTTGTGTTTTATGTGTGAACCACCAGCTTCTCTCTTGTTTCTATGGGTGGGGTAGAATGGGAGCGGAGAAGGTACAGAAGGGGAAGACTCAGCTGCCTTTTATAGACATGTGACGGCAAAGGTAAGCATCTACCAGTTCTCCACATCCCTAGCTCCCTGGGGACTTGCTAAAATTATCTACCATCCTGATCCACTCCTGGCTTATCTATTCAGTGAATTGGGAAGTCCTGGAAAGTCTTCACTGGCTTCCACTGGCCACACCCACACTGAATTGAGCCTCCAAAGCTTGGTAAAATGTTCGCTGCCTGCAGTTACAGCTTCTTGTCCTTTCTTGCTCTGCAGCTTGCTTAGTCTGTTCTTTGAACACGTTTGTAGTAGAGAGGCCTGGGTTGGGCAACTGGGCAGCATTTGAATGTTTGAAACCCCCGTAGCAAGATGTATTGACCAACCACTTGGTGACAGTAAGGCTTAAAACATAGTTAAGAAACCTTCCCTGGTCCCAGGTTGTTTATAATCTGCCTTTAAAGATCTGGAGGAGGATAGATATTTCAGGTGTGCTACAGGGCAACAGGTGCCTTCCTTTCTGCAGAAGAGAAGTTCCATTGACTTACACTACAGTGGTGGTTAAAAAAACCCCAGGGATGCCTTCCTGGCTCCAGACTCCAACTCTAATCTGTTTGTCTCAAATCTTATGCTGTATAAAGATTTAACTGGGAAAAAATGCACAGAAATTTCTGAGGAGGTTGGATGTTTTTCTCTTCTCTAACCACATGCTGAAATGTTATATTCATTCAGTGTCTGTAATGGGAATGTATCATTTTCTAAAATGAAATAGAGAAGAAAAGGAACAAAATTTAGAATAAGTTATGCAAGACACTAACTGTGCTGGCTAGTTTTATGTCAACTTGCTACAACCTAGTGCCACTCGGGAGGACAGGATGGAGACTCCACTGAGAAAATGCCTTCATAAGATCAGGCTATAGGCAGGCCTGTAGGGCATTTTCTCAATTAGTGATTGATGTGGAAGGGCCCAGCCTATTGTGGGTAGGACCACGTTGGGTAGGTGGTACTAGGTTCTATAAGGAAGCAGACGGAGTAAGTCATGCAGAGTAAGCCAGTAAGCAGCACCCATCCATGCCCTCTGTATCAGTTCCTGCCCTATTTGAGTTCCTGTGCTGGCTTCCTTCAGTGGTGGACTGCAGTGTGGAAGTATGAGCCAAATAAACGCTTTCCTCCCCAACTTGCTTTTTGGTCATGGTGTCTCATCGCAACAAGAGAACCCTAACCAAGACCCTAGCTATGCTTCAATATCCAGGTGGCCAATCTCAGGATATGTACCTCGGCTTTTGTTTGTCGCATAACTGTAGCTCCCATTTCATGTGGGCATAGAGATCTATAAAGCAGCTGAGGAACTCTGGTGTAGAGACCCTGTCTCATCATCCCAGCCTACTTTTTCCTCAGTTTCCCACATACTTCCTACAGGCCTCACTGGACAGCTCTGTCCCTACCATAAATCTAATAATGGATGTTTGCAGTTTCAACCCACAAGAGCAGATGAGAAAGAGGCCAAGAAAATATCTTTTGATCATTTAGTTACTTTGGCCAGAATAAGTGAACCAGGGATTCCCAATACAGAGGTTTTCTCATCTACCCTGCCTTCAGATAATCATGTTACTAGACTGTGCCCGTTGTTGTAGTCTCTTCCTGGGCACAAGGGAAATCCTGAATGGCAGAGAACATGCCTGTCTTTCAATCCACTGCCCAGTATCTTTCACTATCAGTATCTATTACTGACAATTTATTGTCTATTATCTCCATCATGATAATAAGACTCCAAGAATGGAGTTTCAACAGGAATACTTGGAAGCTTTGTGATAAAATTAAGCCATGCAGATGGAAATGGGAATACACGTTGATGTTTTGTTTTCATTACCCTTCACTCAGCCCCTAACTCTAAACAGACAGAAGCCAGGACTCAGATCCAACCAGAAGATTCTATCCTAGTGCATGACCCAGGGTGTCAATAGTGGAACAAAGAGATGTTTGCAAAGAGAAGATAAGGAAAATCCAAAGCAAGAATGATGCAAGATACCCAGAGGAAGTATCAAATGAATGGAGCTGGATAGACACTCAAAACCGGATTGATAAAGATGAAAGGGATGCATGACAACAGAGATCCAAAATGGTACACAGAAGTGGGCCTGGGCCTTGGACTGGGACAAGTCAAGCCTGCTGGTGCTCGTATGTTAAAACTGGAAGGGATTCGTGTTAGAGTGCCAAACACAGATACCCAGTATTCAAAACTAGGCTATTCCAGCATAAAGTTCTCAGCTTCCTAAGATGTACAATGGACAAAGTAGTTGTTCTAACTATGAGGATCAGTATGAGGAATACTATATTTAAGACACGAAGCATAACATCTGGCCCTCACTAAATGCTAAGTACACGTTAGCTAGCCATCATATGAGAACTTTCAGTGGGCCTCCTTGAGTGAGCAGATAAGAAATAAGAAAAGACAATTTTGGCATTGTCTTCCTTTTATATTAACAACTTGAGAAAGACAGGGTGTGTGTATGAAAGAAATTATTGCCAGTTAAGATGGTACAGACAAAGACTCATCTCATCTGTAAGCATCACTCTCACCAACTATGAACCAGAAACCATGCCTGGAAGCAATTGTTTGCTTCTGCTTACTTATGCAAAGATGGAGTTTAGACAAAGGACACTGAAGGCAAAGGCTCAGATACTGTGTCTATCGCATTCGTCCCTGCGTCCCTGCGTACAGAGACTCCAGTCCCAGGTTTCCACCGCTACTCCTGAAACTCTCTTCAAATATTTCATAGTCTCTAGAGTCACATAGGCTCTAGATGTCTAAGACGTTAATTCAGAAAGTTCATGCTGAAAGATATGGGCCCATGAAGGAAGGAAATATCTGTCCTTCTCCCTGCGGAGACCTCCTGTCTCCCTAGGTGGAGGTGATGACTCCTTTATTAGTTTGTGGGAACAAATATAAATCAATGGGTACAAATAAGAAGATACATATGGTGAGAGAGGCACATGAAGGAAGTGGCAGATGTGCAATCTGGAAAGGCATCCCTGGTCTGAGGAAAACGAAGGTGTAACTGTGGTCTCCTTGTGCCTTGTTGGCTCCAGGAAGATGCAGAAAACACTTCTGGCCACTTGACTTGAAATTTGGTCCTCGTGTCTCTCCCTCTTCCTTTCATCCAAGACAACACAAGATGCCCAGCATTCTCCAGGTTGCCATCAACATCTTGCAAATGTTTGTGGGATAAATGCCTGTGAGCTTTCCGTGAGCTCGTTGGGCTAAAAGCTATTCTGTTTGACTCATGTTTTGTTCCATGGCATTCAAAGGTGACTTTCTCCTTATTTCTTCTCTCCATTAATAATGTATTCTCCTCAATAAACATTTAGAGGGTTAGGACTATGACGCCATGGTAGGGGGCTTGCCAGCATGTGTTAATTACATCCTCCCAGAACTGTGAAAAATTTTTAAAAAAAAGTTCAAACCAATCTTCTCATATTTATTTCAGTGTTATGCTTTTAAAATGTGGTCCTAACCATTCAAATTATAAAAAGAGAATCTTGGATCATCAGGTAAGCTGTTAGTGATGGGGAAGTGCTGTTGACTGGCATTTCCAGTCAAGAAATGGAGGGTATATGTTCTTTCATGGAATAAAAATAACAACAATTTAGTATATTAGGCACCTACTTCTCTATCTAATCTATATCTTGATTCAGTCAGACTAACTAATTTGGGATTAAAATTGAAAGTTACTAGTTTAAAGATAAACAACTTCCTCTCATTGTCTTCTTTTTTCTACCCATATCCACCCCCTGCCATTTTCAAGGGGAACAAACAACAAAATAATAGCATTGTCCATGAAGATGGCGTTCATGGAATAACATTTATATAAATTATGAATCAAATAATTCATCTAAAGTCAGTATGGATTATTTTGCATGGCTTTAATAATTAGTAATACTCTGGGAGAAACAAAACCAGTATGTCAATAGACTTTCTGCAAGCTGATCAACGTAAAGGTTTTTATTCACTGAAAAGACAAAGTCAGTAATTTTGAAAACTGAGACTCTCAAGAAGAAATTGCACAAATCCCCAATAAATAGCAAGTGTCTAATCAAGAGGGGAAATGCCTTAAATACAAACGATCACAACATTCCCAGAGGAGTAGCAATCATTCTCATGAAAATCCCAGTAGTGCATATGACAAGGATTGCAAGTCATCTTACAAAGTGAACAAATTGTGGCAGACAGGAGAAAAGACAAAATGGCAATAATTAACAATACCAATCCTAAGAATGGTAGCACCCTGTAAGCTCAGTAGTCACAAAGAACCCCTGTTTTTCTTCTCAAACTCTTCTATTTTTCTCCTTTCTTACACTGCTAATACCTAGCAATGTAACTAGGATATACCTTCTTACTTCCTCTTCATAAAGGTTAAACATCTTGTTTTAAAAATACATTCATAATGAGACATTTTTGTACCACTCTTATCTTAAAAAGCATAAAATGGCATTCGTGGTGTGTACGTAGTCTATTGATCAGGATCACTAACTACCCTGCATAGGGTAATATTAGAATAGTAATCTTAGATAAATTAGTGTTGGAAAAGAAAACAAGGGAAATGTTAGCAACAGAATGTGAAACAGACAGAAGCATGAAGCAGAGGTCATTTATGTTCATGGATCGTGTACTGGACCTAATGAAGTTTAATAGGAGGCTCAGACAACTCGGTTAATGATGATGTCTCAACTCCAGTGAAAGAGAAAACATCCTAAACCTAAAATACCACTACCTGACAGTTATATACAAGCTACACAACACAAAGTGAGCCACGCACAATCACAGAACATATACATAAGCATGTGTTTGTTTCCTACTATGAAATTTCAATTAATTTACTAATTATTAATTCCACAGAGGATGAGGGCAGATTAAAGAATCTGTTTTGCTGGGTTCCTTTGGCTTTCACTTATGAGAGAAAGTAAAGCAAATGCTAAAACTTAAGCAATACTCAAACCAATAAATAGACACTGGAGAGGTGGTTCGGCTCTTAAGGGCACGTACTGCTCTAGCATGGGACCTGGGGTTCAGTTCCCAGTGTCGATATCAGGCAATCAAAACCGCCTGTGACTCCAGTACCAGAGAATCCAATGTCCTTTTCTGGATTTCATGTATCTGTTCTCGTGAACGCACACATGCGTACACACACACACATAATTGAAAATTAATATTTTAAAAACCACCACAGGAATTTTCAGTGATAGAGTTTCAAGGTAGGAATGGTTCCTAGTGAGATCCAATGATTCCACACAGAAAGCTTCAGAATCAATGTCAGCCTGTAGAGCAAATCTCAGGGGAGCAGACTATAAACAGTACATAACAGAAGATATGTGGAGCACAGGAGTGGGGACCCAGTACAGTGATAGCTTCACTGGCCATGTGCAAGTGCCTGTGTTCATTAGTACTTCACTGGAAATATCAAACATTAAGTGTAGACACATGCATGCTAACACTCACATTGTGTACCTTATAGCTTTTGCATTGGTGTGTGATAAGCTAAACATTATTTTTAGCATAAGCTATTTTGTATTTAGAGTTTCCCTAATGTGTTCAGAATTAAGAGATGCATCATTCATATCTTACCCATAAATTCATCATTTGATGCAATAACCATTCATCAGTTAGACGCTGGTATCAATAGCTCACTGACAGTGACTAGGCAGCACAGATTGCACATAACTCTAAAGGTATAAAATCAATATACATTTCCTCCCTGGTTTCCACTCCCGGGTTTCCTTGGCTAGACTATGATGCTTTGTTGCATGGACTGCATGCACAATGCATGCTGAGCATGCCTGGAAGAATCTGCAATGCAGATAAGTGAGAAGCATTGCCCTTAATTTGCATATTAAACCAACACAGTAAGGGATTTGTCAGATGTCAAGTGCTTTTACATATCCCAAGCCTCCTCCTTGCCACCCTACTCCCGTTTTTAAAATATTGGATTGACTTTATTACTGCAGCTACATTTGTAGCAATAAAAATATATCCTTAGCTATGTGAATGCAATCTGAGTTACGAGTATTGGATTTCTCTAAATGACTGAAGCTTATTGGAGAAAGGGAAACAGCAGACCAGCGGTTGCCATAGCAGAACAGACAGGAAGCTTAAACACCAAGTTCAGGGGCAGAGAATGAGGTTCTATCTGTCAGTTCTTACATAGAAGCACAAGACTACCTTCGTTCCGCAGCTTGAGCAGGGACGCATTGTTCTGTTGTTCCTTTGGGCTCTTTGGTACTCTAAAGCTGATGTGGTTCCTCAGAGTCATGTCCTGAACAGAATTTAAACTACTTTTGTGAGTAACAGCAGAAAGAATTTATCGACTGCCTCTCAGGCTGAAAGCAAAAGTAACCCGTTGCATCAAATTATCCATTTAGATTCCTAGCTTATTAAAATGAAAGTTTTGATTGATGTTGGGCTTTTATTCCATCTCTTGTGATATTTTGGCATCTTAAAATGTAGATGTAGAGCTTTGTGCAGATACATAGGTCCCCCCCTCGACTGTTCCTTACTTTCTACGGGACAGCACAAATTGCATTATTTGTGGAGGTGAGGAGTCTTTCCCACAAATCAACCTCACCATTAAAAACATTTATTTATTGAACATTTGGAACAGTTATTAAGAGCTAAAAGACAATTTCTGTTTTCAAGAACCTCACAACACAAGAAGATAAAATATTTATAGAAACAAATTACTGGATTAAAAAAAAAGACAATGATCTATGCAATGCCGGGAAGCCAGAATCCCTGTAGAGACACTCTCCTCGCAGGAGTGAGAGCTCGCTGCTGGCTGACTTATTCCTCTAGTTTCCAGTCTCAGTAAAATCAGAGATTGCACTAAATGATGTGTAATTTTTCTCCCAGTCTAACATCCATGGAAACAATATTTAGGTGGTTACATTATCTTTAAATACTTTCAGGTATTACTGTATGTCTTCTTGTGACAGTCAAGAGGAAGAAGAGGCACTGGCCACCAAAAGACATTTCAACATATCTGTTTTCTGCTAGGCGTTTAAAAGTTCATAGACCAAGTAGTGCCGCACAATTGATTCCTTTACCATATCTTTACAAATGGAATGAAGTTGTATGAGCTGTGTCTACCTAAACAAAAAAAGTCTTTTCTTTTTCTTTTAAATTTAAGCCATCTTGTTAATTTTCTCCATAGTATCTATAAATTAAGCTTCAAACTGTAGCCTGGGAACACTTGGCTGAAGATGTCAACTTATCCTCTGGATATGCAACCTAGTTCCCATGGCAACTCTTAGTGGCATCCTTGTTCCTTATGCAGGGGTGGATATGGGAACATTGAAAGGTACAGGGGGGTCAAAGGGACTGCCTTTAGTGTGCACCTGTTGATGGTGACTTGGATAGATGTATGGGCTTGTTCAGTCTCTGTAGCCTCCTCTCCCATGGGACATGGACAGTAATTTTACTTGGGAAAGGACATTATGCGTCTAATTTTTAGATATATAAAAAGCTCACAGCAAATACTCCTTGGCATGATGCTTTTTATAAATCCATGCAGCTCATGTGATATCAGGCAGCTCATGTGACATCATGCAGCTCAGGTGAAATCAGGCAGCTCATATGACATCTGAGTTCTCAACACATACTCAGAGACACTTCAGCCAAATTACTAACACTTAGACATCCTGAGATTTGTCTGCCATTCCCTCACTCCTACTTCCACATTGGACTAAAGCAGCTTAACTCTTCATTCTCATGTGTAGCTCTCTGTCAAAAAATGTCAAGCAGCCAACACCTGGTGTCATATGGCCTAGACTCCGCCATCTGACCCTTCTTCCTGGCCCTGGAACCACAAGTTTCCATGGTAGAAAGGACTCCAGCCCACATAGTCTCCTCCAAGCCCTTACAGTATAAATGTCACAGCAAAGGGCGCCAGAGCATCATGAAGACCATCATTCTGGAACCCATCACTTTTTCCACTAGCCAGGCCACTCCAATATGGGTCTGAATTATGCTAAGGGCCTCCCATCTAAGGGACCCAGAAGGAAGAAACAGAGCAGAGAAATTGTGCTGACCAGGAAATGATCCATTTACTAAGCATCAGTATGAACTGCAGTCTGCATTTCACAGATCACAGATCCCGGTACAGTCTCCCCACACGTATGCACAGCTTTTGTTATCACCTGTAACTGAAAGCTACTCTTCCATAAATATCTTAAATTGCATAAAATTAAAGTTAATTATCTCTTCTGGTCCACTACTTTAAAAACATGTTTTTCTAGACATTAGCAATTTGGCTTTAGGACAATACACATTACAATACAATAAACATTTTTTCATCAATCCCTGTTCAAATTACTATGATAACAGGGCTCGGGCTTAAATTTAGCTGACGGGCTTTTCAATTTTCACATGCTGCTGCTGCTCACCAGACTAAAAGTTTGTAATTTTTTCCAGTGGACTAGAAACACCAGGTCCTTGGCTAAATAGAAAGCTGTTTTTTTCAAGCAAAGAACAAAATGGAAACAAAGGAAAGACTAAACAGCTTTTTAAAAGATATACATATACATACATAGTGTTTTATATAATATATATATATATATTTGTTCTTTGAGAAGTTTATACATGCTGTATTTCGTCAAATGCATACCCTACTCTCCTTCTTCTCAAACCCTTCCTACGACATCCTCACCCAAATATATGACACTTGTTTTAACCCACAGAGTCCAGGGAAAGCTCCTATGTGTGCTTGGCTGTGGGGCCATCTACTGGGGCATGGGCAATATAGCAGGGGCCACAACTCTGAGTGATACTGTCTCTCTCAACCCCCAGAAGCTGCCAGCTGCCAAGAGTTAGCTAGGAGTAGGGAGGGTATCATGGGCTCCTCCCCCATCCACACTGAAAATTTGGCCAACTGACAGTATGCCGGTGAGATGACTCCTGTGAGTTCTTCAGTATAGTCCTCCTGCCATCTGCAGAAGATGCTGTTTAACAAAAGAAGAGGGCAGACAAAGGAAAGTTCACTGTAATTCCCAACGTGATGTGCGTTTTCTGGGTATAAAAACCATGCTTTATCTAAATGGGCTGTGTCTTAGTTATTTTCTACCACTGTGGTAAAACACCACGGCAAAATCAACTTGTAGAAGAGTTTATTTTGGATTTATTTGAGACAGCTAGAGAGCATAGTCATCAAGGCAGGGAGCATGACAGTAGGCAGGTAGCTATGGTACTGGAGCAGTGGCTGAGAGCTCACATTTGATACCTAAGCAGGAGACTGAGAAAAAGAAAGTCAATGGGAAAGACACAAATCTGCCCCCAGGGACACACCTCCTCCAACAAGGCCACACCTCTAGCCCTTCCCAAATAGTCTCACCAACAGAAGACCGAAGACTAAGTTTTCAAACATAAGAGCCTGTGGAGGTCATTCCCATTCAAACCATCATAGGCTGGATGTGAAGGGAATAATTAAATGCATTATATTGTTGTACATAACTGTTCTATCTCTTTAGCATAGGAGGAAGAGAGGTCTAACAGATGTTCACAGTTCACCCATAGCTCTGCAGTCGGTGACAAGCAACTAGAGAATTCACCCAGCACTTGCTAGAAGGCCAGTGATTGAAAAGCAGCCTCCTTCCCCAGTTCTCTAACTCCCTACTACCCTGGCATTACTAGAAAAAAAAATAAAAACCATAATTTGCAAATCCTTTCTCACACTTTGCTCTTGCTGGTTTATAAAATGTTTCTAATGGCCTTAAGTGGAAGGTTCCTGAATTGTAAATATAATACAATCAAAGCAATAATAATATTCCTTGGCACACTTAAATTGGCAGGCCATTCACTTCAAGAGCACTATACTTAAACTTTGTACGCTTAAATTGACTGCGTGTTTAAGTTGTGAAGAAAATGATCATTTCAGGGCAAATACAAAAGGCTGGGAGATGGCTCAGGGGCTCAAGTGCTTCTGTGCAAGCCACAAGGATCTGACTTCAGATGCCTACCATCCATGTAAAACCTGGGCACAGTAATGGGCTTCTGTAACCCCAGCAACGACAAGTCAAAGACAGAGGGATCTCTGAGGTTTGCTGATCATGAAGTGTAGACTGAGATGCAAGCTCCAAAACGAAAAACAAAAATTAAGCAATACAAGACAATGTCAACCTCTGACCTCCACATATACAAATAGGACTCACCTACATACAGACTTACACACACTGCAAATAAAACACACCTGCACACACACACATGCACACACACCCTACTCGTGTACTCAAACATAGGTCTAGAACATTACTATAAAACACGACATGCTAAGGCTATGCCACCCTGTAAAGCATGGAGGATCTAGTAAGAAAAATACACTTACTTCCCCAGGATGTCCTGTTTTAGGGGAACTAAGCTCTTAACATATTAACGTTGTCCAACTTCACACAATATAGGTAGTAACATAAATAGGAAATGAGGGGGAACACAAATAACAGGCTGCAGTGTTCTTTAAATAAGGCAACAATGAAAACCTTGTCCAAATTCACAATATAATCTCTAGAAAAATCAGGTTCCAACAATCTGGGATAAGGTACAAGGGATCTGGATTTTATTTTAAGAAGTATCTCCAGTAATTATCATCTAGTGAGCTTGGAGAACATTGTTATAATGTGTTCAAAGGCAAAGGCTGAGAATTTGAGGGTAGAGTTAGCAGGCTGGCAGTGGTTCTGTGCATAGATTCACGTCACTGGGAATGAGCTTGAACTGAAACTATTACTAAGAATATTCTCTTACCCATTTTCTAAGTGACACGGTTCATTTATTTGCATCTGAAGGATTCCTCTCTCTTTAAAGGCTCCCTTCTATGCTGTAAGTTCCCTAGAGATGCTGCCTATATGAATCTCTGAAGAACTAATTACTAATTTCCTAAGAGCAAAACAAAGGGGAAACAAGCAGAAGGGGTATGCATGTCAAGAAGGGTTGTGGACAAAGGGTTGGCAAAGAGCCACGTGATGAAGCTGACTCATTCTCTAGGAGAGACTGATACTTTGAAGCCAGAACAAAATCTGGAGACCACATCTGTAAATGAACATGAGGTTTTGTGATAGAAAGGATTATACATTCCTGGTTATCTCTGAAATAGCCAACAAGAACTCAGGTACCCTTCCTTAGAAACATCAAACCATAAACACATCTTTGTCACTAGCCAGTTCCCTTCATTTCGTTCCTCTTCAGAGTCCAGGTGCTTAATAGTTTCAGTCAGGTTAGTACACATGACCCCTGTGTGACTCTACACACTTCAAAGAATGAGTTACTGGTAGTTCAGCAAATAGGTTATGATCAGTCCATGCCTGGTAGTAATCAAAAAAATTGCATAAATGAACAGAATACATGTCATAGTACAAATTCACCAGAATTAAGATATTAAAATGTATCTATGACACCAGAAAGGAATATGTATGCTAAAGATGTTAAAATGGACTGGGGGTGTAGCTCATTTTGTAGAGTGTCTGTCTAGCGCTCACAAAGCCCTGGACTTGATCCCTAGCCAGCAGTGTATAAATGGGTCCTTCAAGTACAGACCTACAATCCCAACCTTCAGATGGAGACAGGAAGATGGTAGTATTCCTAGGTTATATAAAGAGTTCGAGTCCAACTGGAACAGAGAGCCTGTGTTAAAAAGTAAATAATTTATGTTTAAATGTAAGAAAAGCAGAGGTTCCTTTGGCTATAAACTTGATTATACAAACTAAGTGACAGATGGGGACAACAGCTCCTCAACATCGATCCAGAGAGCCAGTCTGAGCTGTTCTTCACTGGCTGACTTCTGTATCATCACAGTATGACTACCCCCATCCTGGTACACTAACAATTTTAACGACTGTGATTTTTGACAATGAGATACCTTTACTAATACCTTAGAGATTGCCTAACAAAGGAGGGCAGTGCCTGTGGGATTCATTCCCTTCTTACTAAGATAACGCATTCTCAAAGGCTTGGGGAGAGAGAAGCGATGACGCAGTGAAGAGATGGGTAAGAATTAAGAATGTCTGGTGCCACTTAGCCATTTCACATTCAGCCAAAGTACTAGTTGAGACTCTCAATAACTTTGAGGAGAGTCCTCATATTTGCAACAAGTAACCCGAACTATTCATTATAACCGCATTTGAGGAGTTGGAAGGTCCCAAGTGCTTGGGAAAACTTTGCTTTCTCAAGTGGTTGTGTTCTGGCATTATAGGACCTATGAGGAATGTGGCATGTGTCCATCACTACAACACTAAATCTGGTGCCTGTGCAGAGTACCTTAGCTTGCAACTCATCTCCAAAGACCTTACTGAGAAAAATGATGTTTCTGAAGAACATTGCATTTTTATCTCATCAAACAGAAGCAGTGAAAATAAAAAGAAAGCATCCCTTGGAAGCAGAAAGTCCTGGGTCTAAATCTCAGTTTCACCATTTTCTACTTGTGTATGGTACTTGAATTGCTTCGTGATATATCGAACTTCCACATAAAATACAGTACACAACACAGAAAGCAAGGTGGTTTCTTAAAGTAGTTTTTGTCTTCCACAGGAGTCATCGTCAGCACAGGTGTTAGAGACATGGTTTCCTACAAATGTTCTTTATTTAATAAATATAATAAAATATGAAGTTCAGGAGATGAGAGTTAAAGAGGAGTAGTTGAACCACAGAGACGTGAAGGGTGGAAGGACAGACATACATGATAGATCCTTTCTTAGCTCCCGTTATAAGTGAACCATTAAGAAAACAACAAGAGAGACACTGTTTTGGCTAAGTTGGCAAAGGCAGACAGGAAAGAAGACAACGCTGAAAACACACAGCATGTCCCAGGACATTTCTGAGGTGACAAAAATTGAACACAAAATATAATTGACCCCATATTTCCACCGAGGTAAACATTGCTTCAGAAAATACAGGTATGGTATCATCATGGGCTTTGTTCTTTGGAAGAATCATGGGAATTTTGTGGAAAATTGGGCATGGGAATTTGGGATCACAGAGTGGCAGAGAATGAAAGATGAAAGACATAACATTCAGATTCTTAAACTCCTTCAAGTTAAAGCTATCAGGGGTAGAATAAATAGCCTAAACAACTCCCTTGTCCCTGATGGGTAAACCAGCATTGTATGAGTGTAGACAATTATTGACAGGAGACTCTGGTCTTTAAAAAAGATATCAATATTTCAAGTCTATTTATGTGTATTTTCTCTCGTGTTTTGTGTTCTACTACACACACACACACATATAAACACACATTATATTGTTGAGAAGATAGAAGTAGGCTTGTAAAGTATTGGGGGAAAGTCTGTTTCTATGATCTCTGTGAAATAAAAGCCCTCTCTATAGCCTAGAATGTGTGCTGTATCCTATGAGTGGAGCTGCTATCACGTGAGAGTTGATTAGCTGAGCCTTAATGATGGTCACAAAACACAGTTAATACAGAATGGAGTGCCTGCAAATTCACTGGGATGTGGTTAAAAGGAATATGTTGGAATCCTTTTAATCCATGTAGGAGGCCAAATTTCTACAATCTGCAGTTACTTCTATGTTACTGCTGACACCCACCTTTGTTCCTAATTTTGTGGCTGCAATTTGTATTCTAGTTTTGAGTGAAGATTATTGTATAAGTTTTAGGGTGCAGGTAACCAAGATTCACCCCTGATCTGTGTCTATGAAGACTATTTACTAAGCATCTTTGTAACTAAGGGTTGAATGGCATCAAAAGATGTTCACAAATTCCAAGAAGCATTCATATTACCACAATGACAATAAAGGTATTACAAAGCAAGGACAGAAGAATTAAACATCAAAAGGCTTCTATCCACAGCATAATGTACAAGAATTTTCAGTCAAGAACTCTACCTAAGCACACTAGTAAATAAGCAAACAATGAACAATATGTTTCACCTTTATAAGTTCTATATAGTTGGACAATAGAAGTCTGTCATAGTTTATTTATAAAGTCTAAGAATTCAAAAGATCCAGACTTCTTCTGTACAAACAGCCAGTCACCAGGCCAGATTATACAGAGCAATGAAACAACCCCAAAGTGTTTATTCATTGGATGTTAAAAGATGCCTTGACAGTTTAACCTAGAACAGTTCTGCCAGCCAAGAATGCTTCAAAGAGTGCTCTGTGTCCTCCTTCACCAAATTTGCCTTGAAACTATGGAGACAGAATACGTAAACCACATATTCCCACTGTGCAATTGCTTGATGTTAACATGTCACAAGTTTTCTTTGTCTTTATGTTTATGAAACCACTCCCCCCAGCAAAGTTACTGCTATTTGAAGTGAAGCATGCACAGACAAAGATTCTATCACACTGATACCAAGCTAAATAACCTACTAATTCGCTAAATCCTAAGTAACTAGTAATTACAAACCTTGGCAAAAAGAAACTAAAGAACAGTACCCACAATCCGTACCCACTCCTTTCAGCTATATGGCATCCTAAACTTACTCAAAGTCTTTCTGCCTTTGGCTTTTCTATCTTGACTATAGGCTTAGATCACCAGGCTCTGGTAGGGTTGAACATGAGATTATATGTACAGTCATTGTAATAAATGATAACTGACATTACTGTTTTATTCCAATTATAAATGCTTATCACACTCCAGATTACAGTGTGACTACCCCCAATGAATGTCAGTGTTGATATCTCTGCTATTATGAAACAAGAGTGAGCATTAACAACAAAAATAATGACTGGGAAGGTATTATGATAAAAGTAGAAAAATTCTAACATTGCATCTGACATGTGTGTGATGGGAACAGAACCGGTGCAGCAGAAAGAAACAAGAGACAAAGCTGTCACATACTTGTAGAACCTGCATCATTTTGGGAAGGTGCACATGAGGTTACACCATCAACTAGAAGCAAGGATCAGGTGATGACCCGAGAGAAGACAAGTTTTTTAATTTTCCTGGGTACAAAAGAGTGGGAGCTGATGGAGAGATTATCTTTATTCTCTCTTGACAGCTTAATTAAGTTCCCTAATTAGTCACAGTCACCAAGCCCTGCATTTGCAGTGCTGCCTCCTCTTGGATTGGCTGCTTTTCCACTCTAATAACTAGTTAGAAAAGTTAGCTGATCTAAACACTATCTTTCCAAAGCAAAGAATCATTTTCTTCATCTCTAGTGACATAAGAATTCAATATATTCAGGATATACAATGTGACGCTTTGGTATGCATGTTAGCTGTGAAATGGCTTCCACAATCAAGCTAAAGACACATCCACCGCCTCACACAATTTCTTACACGTGTTTACTATATATGGACTTTTGTGAAACTGTGGTGAGAATATTTAAGATCTGCTCCTATATTGCAAGTATACATTTCATAGTTACTAGCAATTGTCATGATGTCATAGATTGTCTCCAGAACTTATCCATCCTATAAATGCAAGCTCATTCCCTTTGACCAGCATCTCCCTATTTCCTTCATTGACTCCTCTAACAAATATCATTTCCCCTTCCCACGGTTCAATGGTACAGAAGTCTCCATTCTCTGTTCAGCTTTTTGTACATTGCATATCACCCTCTATGTTGTCACAAAGGACAGAATAGCCTTCATTTTCAAGACAGAGAAGATCGAAGTAACAAGAGTGGTTTGCTTCAAGATGGGCCTCAGTAAAGTGTTGTTGCTAGGTCCTTGTCCCTGTCCCTGTTCTGACCAAATCTACCACAAACACCACACCAAGTTTCTTCTTAGATGATCCTCCTACTCTTTGGGTGTTTCATTCTTTTGGATAGTAATTCTCTCATGTTGTTTCTGCCTCTTTGGTCATCCACTGAACATTAAACATTGTGTGGGCATTCAACCCTACCCACAAGCAGTTCTTACCAGAGCATTTAAAAGAAGGAAATGCTTATATCAAAGAAATCACTTCTTGTAGAAGGACGCTATAAAACAGTCCCCCACTAGCTCAGAAATGACTGTGATAAAGGGTTCTTTACTTAGGGGTGGGCTCACAAATCACAGTTTTCTGCACAAACGGGGAATAGGAACCAAATCCAGTAGCCAAGTGAGAGACCACGAGCATGTGAGCACACACATTTCGAGGACCCAAGGCCACACCCAACCTTGTCCAGCATCTCATTGGCTGAAGGAGTTTCCCCCAGCACTTTCTGTCAAAATAAAGAAAATTCATAGGAAAGATAACAGATTACCCAAAGTCCCACATATTTTCCATCAACCTAGGAAATTATAGGCTATCTAACGGCCTTGCCATAACCTTCCAGTGACGTTTTTCTTACCAGACCACATTGCTTGACTGTTGCATCCCATCCAGTATCATATTTCATACCTATAACGACAGCTTTCTAAGCTCCTAGGAAACCACTGTGGGATCGTATTTCCAGTCACCCTGGCTAATGAATCATCCCAAGACCTCAAAGGGGTGTTCTGGGTTTATGTAGAGCTCACGTTCTTTTATTTTTAATATTGTGTGTGTCCATGATGGGGAGGTGTGTCTGAAGTTCAGAGTTGGTTCTCTTTTTGACCTTGTGGGCTCTGGGAGCCAAAATCAAATTGTAAGCAAGGCTTATGCGGCAAGCACCTTCACCCGCTGGTCCATCTGGCTGATCCATGCTTCCATATTCATTAGGTTATTTTCACTGGAAAAGGTTGTGTTTAGACTTTGGTTTAAAAAAAATTACACTTGGCCCCATCCTTACTATATGCACAATCAAATGATTAGTACATGTATTCTCAGAATCATAAACTTTCCACAGAGTATATTTTCCATTTCTTTACCCTGCCAGCTACCCAACCCGTTCCGTGTCTTGGTTGCAAACCCTTATTACAAGTTTAGGATGCATGCTGAATCAGATACAAAGAGTGCTCACAATATTTTTCAAAGTAGTACAAATGTTTTGGTTCCCCCCACACCCCACTCCTTTAGCAAAGATCAGTGACTGTGTACCTGTGGAGTTAGGACTGCTCCAGCCATGTTTTCTTTGTTAGAGTGTCTACAAACCAGAATACCTGAATTCTAAAGCTACAAACAATGAGTTCTCAGTTTTTGTGAGTGGGAAACTAGGTAGCTCTGCAATGCCTGCCTTTCTTCTAGGGCTGCATCAAAGGATTTCTAAAGCTATAAATCATGATACAAAGGGAGGGATTATTTTCATCATGATTGAAATGTTTGTTCTTCCTCCTTTGGTCTTTTAATTCTGTTAATGCTGCCAGCTCAGAAAGGGAACCTTCTCGCGGAGGATTGATAGACATCATCAGCATATGCAAATGAGACCACTCAGTCTTGAGAATCTAATCTTTCAGTCATAATGATTGTGGTCTCCCGTTCAATCTAAGTTAAGTATGCTCCTGGCAAGGTAACAGAACATTTACTTTTCAAAATGATGGGAAGAAATGCTCTCTGCCCTCAAGTAGCTTACATTGTAACTGGCGTAAGATTAATGAAGAAGTTCACCACTTTACAAGAATATGGAATCTTGATGAATGACCTAAATAAAGAGAGTCATCAAATAGCGGGGGTGGGAGGGAGGGAGCTTAGAAAAATGGCAGTGATTTCTGTTTCAGGAAAAGAGACATCAGAATGCTTTAGGAATATTTGAAGAATTGAGGAATGTTGTTTAATTGCAAAAAAATGCAAGGGATAATTTTACCTAGTCTCAGATCTCTGTAGTGACCTCCATTTAATTCAAAAACAAACTTGGACAAGAGATGAGAGCTACACTTCCCTGAGAGAATGTGTAACAGTAAGTGTTTAGAATATATTTACAACCTACTGCTAATTATTAACACTATAGTTAGCTTACTAGTGGAGTAAGCTATGGTCACATAAATGAAGAAAGGGACACCCTGAAGTGACTATCAAAACAACTTCCTAGGCTCGTCAGAATCTTTGTGAGTCCCTGAAATTCTATTTGGGTTGACCTTAAACAAAAACCTATGAATCCTGTTAAACCCAAGCCAAGATACTGATGGTTTGGGGGAGAAGCTGGAGAGTGAAGAATAAGAGAGCTTTGGGAGAGTTGTCACCTTGTCTCCCCCAGGGTACACGGCTTATTAATCTCGGAGACTCAAAGAAGCAGAGCTGAATGGAAGTCTTTTATCTTTAGGCCTTCTAAATGATAGGTAGCCATCCTTCCTTGGCTCTGCTAAGCAATGCAGTGAAATCAGCTACACATGGCTGCACCAGCGTTCCCTATACAGCACTACTTAGAAAACAAGAGACGTGACTCATCAGCAAGCTCACGCTTGTATGTGATATCAAAGCTCCTTTACTCTGGGTCGGGTCGAGCTATTCAGCCTTTGATATTTCTTTTCTAAATATGTAGAGATTCTACACCCATAGCCCCTTAGCTTCACTATCAAAACAGAAGAAAACAAAGGCCTTATACCAAAACAACAACCTGGTTTTTAAGCTGTATCAATGTTTCGAAGAGACAGGAGCTTTCCACAAAAACTAGTTTTCTGTTACCTGCCTTCCTTCACATTTTGTCACCCTAACAGTGCTGGTGTGGGAGAAATAATACCTCAAGAGTTGTGTGATCTCTGCATTTTTGTGCATGCTTGCACAGCCTTTAATTAGAAAGGACACAAAACAAATTCTTCATTGACAGCTATGTGTGTGAGAGGGAAAAAACTTGAGGTTATAGAAGATGACTTGCCGTTCATTATTCAATAATGTCAAGATGCATGCAATATTTTAAGGAATTGGTGCCAGAAGCTAGAAAATACAGGGATGCATACACACTGTTCTGAAGAAATGTAATCAAAGGAAGTACCAACCCACACAGTTTTTCCCTTTCTTCAAACCATATCCAACCCCTAGAAACTGCACTAATAGGCAACCCTGACATCCATTATCTCATCTGATCACATGAAATGCGTGAGATGGGGGATGCTACTCATCTCATTCTGTAGATAAGGAAGTTAAAGTCTAGAGAGATTAAGCAATATATTTAAAGTCGCTCAAGCAGTAAACGTAAGCCAAAGCAAGTATTATTTACTTTTTATATAACTGATAAATCAACTCTTGCAAGAAAAAATATAACATTGAAGATTTGGTGGTGTCCTCTTTTCTGTACACACTAGTGCTACTATTTCTCAAAGCAATAAATCAGATTGGTGACACTAAATATCAATGACAGAATAACTCATGTCCTAGCGTGGTAAATACACAGCAGAACTTTAGGGAATGAGTGGCCACTTCTTATGTTCTCTTTTTGGCCAGCCTCTCCATTTGCAAAGAGGTTTGCAAATACAGACTTCAGTACTAAACAAAGGGGAAAGCAGTGTTCAGACGAGTGTCACAGAATTTCACCATTCTGAAGTAACATTATCAGTTTAAAGTTACCCCACTCCTCTATAATACCTTCCTGTAAATTGCATGGAAGCTGCACCCCCCAGAAATCCTCACTGGCAAGAACCAGGCTTGCTCTGCTGCAATGAAAAGCATTAGCAAGATGTTTGGAAAGAGGAGAAGACAGAGAAACCACTATTTTTCTTCCTAACAATGCTGATATGTGGGCGTCCACTATTCACACAGGCTTCAGACTTTCTGAAAATGTCCGACTTCATGCCGAGGTTTAACTTAGATCAGCTGCAGTTGCTTGCACTTTTTGCAGCCTCTCATCTTCCGGGCGTTAATGGGATTTTCCTGATCGCAGTCTAGACTTTCCAGTGTTCCCTAAGAACCTCATTTCCTGAAGTTAATTACTTCTGCCTTGAAATATTAAAAGCAGCCCCTATTTATCTAATGGAACCGTGGCCACTGCAGTTTGCCCAATAAGAGTCCATCAATGGGCCATCAAGAAGACTTAACACGGACACAGATTTACACAGAAGGTAGTTAGAAAGTTAGAACACCAATGACAGACTTCAGATTTGCAGCACTGCACAGTAGAAAGTGCTTTGAATAGCAGGTGTGAAACCATGTGTTTGATCTCTCTAAAGAACCTTTCTCCCCAGTCATTGCATGATGTGACTGAACAATAGCCTGAGCTAGGGGAAACTGAGAGTCCAATGAAGTAAAGCAGAAGATGATAAATGTCTTGGCGTGGAAAATTGTAATCTCAAGGAATTAGAGCTATGTACATTCTGGGTTCTACAAAAGGAGCCATCCTAAAATCCTCACAACTGACAGGAACCAAGAAGTGACAGAGGAGCTGCTAGACTCAGAAGAAGGCTTTGCTTCCAGGGACACATAAAGTGTCACCAGGGATGAGACTGACTAGTGTACACATCCTTGAGATTTCACTAATGCATACGACAGAATTCCACCCTGACCAGTAATTTCTCAAGAATATGCAGGCATCTAGTTTGTACGGAATACAACTGTGTCAAATCTTATTCAGGCAGTGTCACTAGGAATTCCATCAAGAAGTTGTTTAGGCCTTATTGCTGCCTGGGGCACCAGCCCCCAGCAGCACAGGGCTCAAAGGGAAGCAGCCAGGCATTGGCACATGTACTATGACTTTTACCTGATGGAGTAAGGGTAAAAGACACTCACATCCTATCTTGATAGTTTCCTTCTTTATTCTCTATCCTTCTTTCTATGTTCCATAGTCACTCTTATATCTACCCAGAAATGTTCCTTCTGTCTCTCTTGATGTTTTCCTTCTAACTCTATCTTTTTTCTTCCTCATTTTCCTATTCTTGATGTTTTCTAACTCCTTTATTTTTTATGCTTCCCTTCTAATTCTCTCATTCTTGATGCTTTCCTTCTCTCTCATTCCTGTTGTTTTCCTTCTAACCCATTTTAACTCTCTCTAACTCTATCTCTGTGCTTCCCCTTACACGTTATATACCCCAGCAAAATCTTTCAGGCAATACAAAACTACATTGTTGTTATATTCTAATCTCCAAGTGAATGATTATAATGACTACAAAACAAATAGAAAAAAGCATGGTTTCCATATTCTTTACACGATTAATTTTGCATATTACAGGTGAAAAGCAAATTGTCCCAAGAACCCACATACAGTCATACCCTAGCAACTTGTTATAGATTAATGGTGTAGGCAAGCAAGATATTCTTCTCAGTCAGGTCTTTTATTGACAGGCTGCATTTTGCAGTTACAGATAAAGGGCCAATTATTTTATTACTTATCTTGAAAGGTAATCCTATAAGGATTCTTTTTAAAATTTATGTATTTATTTAAAAAATTCTTTTCTTATTTTACATACCAATCCCAGTTCCCACTCCCTCTCCTCCTCCCATTACCTCCACCTTCTCTTCCCCACTCCCTATCCATTCCTCAGAGAGGGTAAGGCTTCCCATGGGGAGTCACCAAAGTCTAGCACATTGCTTTAAGGCAGAAACAAGACCCTCCCCACTATATCTAGGAGGATCAAGNTTCCAAAAAGCCAGTACAAGCAGTAGGGATAAATCCTGGTCTCACTGACAGTGAGCCCACTGTCTGCTCCACATTTAGAGGGCCTAGTTTGGTCCTCTGCTGGTTACCCCTTGTCGGGCTAGAGTTGGTGGGCTCCCATTAGCTCAGGTAAGTAAGCTGTTTCAGTGGGTATCCCCACCATGACTCCTTTGCTCATATTCTCACTCCTCCCTCTCTTTGACTGGACTTTGGGAGCTCAGCCCAGTGCTCTGCTGTGGATCTCTGCATCTGCATCCATCAGTTGCATGCTGGATGAAGGTTCTCTGATGACATTTAAGATAGTCATCAATTGGACTACAGAGCGTGGCCAGTTCAGGAACCCTCTCCACAATTGCTTAGGTTCATGGCTGGGGTCATCCTTGTGAATACCTGGGAATTTCTCTAGTGCCAGCTTTCTTGCTAGCCTCATAATGACTCCCTTGATCAAGGAATCTATTTCCTTATTCTTCCTCTCTGTCCTTCCCCTTCATTCCATTCCCTCAAGTTCTCCCTGACTGCTTCCCTCCTCCTCTGTTTCTGCTCTCCTCCCCCACATTCCCAATTTTCTCAGGAGACCTTGTCTATTTCTCCTTCCCAGGGGGATCTATGTATGTTTCTCTTAGGGTTATCCTTGTTACCTAACTTCTTTGGGGTTGACTATAGGCTCATTATCCTTTACTTTATGGCTAACACCCACTTATGAGTGAGTACATTGTTTTTTTCCAGGTTCTGACTTTTATAAATAATGCTGCTATGATCAGAGTTAAGCAAACGTCCTTGGGGTATGAGTGTGCATCCTTTGGGTATATGCCCAAGAGTGATATTGCTGGGTCTTGAGGTAGGTTGATTTCCAATTTTCTGAGAAATCGCCATACTGATTTCCAAAGTGGTTGTCCAAGTTTGCATTCCCACCAGCAATAGAGGAGTATTCCCCTTACACTGCATCCTCTCCAGCATAAGCATTCATTGGTGTTTTTGATCTTAGCCATTCTGACTGGGATAAGGTGATATCTCAGAGTCATTTTGATTTGCATTTCTCTGATGGCTAAGGAAGTCGAACATTTCCTTAAGTGTCTTTCAGCCATTTGAGAGTCTTCTGTTGAGAATTCT
>LOJH01003529.1:25337-37014 GCA_001685095.1 Ellobius talpinus | reverse complement strand
CTCTCTCTCTCTCTCTCTCTCTGTGTGTGTGTGTGTGTGTGTGTCTGTGTGTATTTATATGTGTTTCTTCCAAAGTCATGAAACTAGAAAACTGATTATTAGAGAGGAGGTGATCCTAAAGAAGGTGAGAAATAGGGTTATGGGAGAGATAAAACAGGAGAACAGAAATGAGGATTCATGGGAGAAGAAGGGAAACCAGTTGGTGCAGGCAGGATGGGGCATATAGGAAAGTGGAAAATGAAAGAAAACAGAATACGATGTTGTATAGACAAATATGAATTGGTTAAACTCATTACTTTGATTTCTAATTTTAAAAATTAGTTAAAAAAAGAAATCAAGTGTACAATGAAGACTCAGGAAGCAAAGAATCAGAACACATGGACAGGCTGTTGAAAAGCCTTTATTTCATTGATTCTGATTTCTTGCTACATGAAACTGCCACCTTCATGAGATTCTTCTAGAATTAACTCATGTTTTCCCAGAATCCCAGGGACTCTCTGTTACCTACTCAACGCATACAAGATGGTGGACCATGGCATTCAAGGCTCTGTGTCATCTAGCTCTACTCTGTCCAGCTCCCCTAACTTCCCTCAGGGCTGGGTCATGCTGACTGGAGTTCTTGCCTTTCATCTCTCCAGGCCTTTGCTGGTACACTCATATCTCTTGGAGAGGACTTTCCTTGTTGGTGTATTTGTCTTAAAAGGTCTTGCTCACTCTCATCACTGCCACGAACTCTTTATTTATTACCATCTAATGTGTTTTTATTGCTTGCTACAAGAGGATAGCATTCACACTTGCTATCTTGTATCGTGAGATGGATGTGCACCTTACCTCCCCATCCTGTAAATTGTAACTTAAGTTGTAACTGTATGTGACAATGTGGGCACCATAAAACCAGTTGTTAGAAGTTGGCTGCAAAGAATAGGCACAGGCAAAAGAGGAAATCACTTTTGCGTGGAAAATTAAAGGGAAAGAGTGATATTTGGGAGCAAAATGAAAACAAAAAGAGTCTCAGGAAACATTAAATGTTCTTCTCTCTCGAAACTCTCATATTGTTTTATCCAGAAGAGCCATGATCCTGAAACAGCCAAGCAGCCATCCCAGTGTGAAGCAGGGATTGCCAGCAGAGGGTAGAGGAGAGAACTGCAGCATGAGACTCAGGGAGATCCACAGAAGGCGAATGTGGGTCAGGGGGCAGGGGCTTCCTCCCTGACCCTGTGATTAGGTGTGCATACAGAGCTAAGAAGGTTCCTGGATCGAGCATCAGAAGGAAGCCATCAGTAACTTCCACGCTGATGAGTGCTCCTTGCTTCGGGGTAATTGCTAATAGTGTCTCCTTTACTGTCAAAAGTGTCTTAGTGTGGATGAGTTTATGCTCACTCTGCAGTGAAGGCAGCCTTTTCCAGAGAGATTTGAGGTAAGAAAGAGGTTGGCAGCTTGAGTCATGTGCATGGTGTGTGTGTGTGTGTGTGTGTGTGTGTGTGTGTGTGTGTATGTCTGGCCGTCTGGCTGTCTATCTGGCTGCCTGTGTATAAACAACACCATCTCCTCAACCAGGCAGGAGCCAGGAAGAAACAAAAGCTTAGTGATTGTAGCTAAGATGAATGACGTCCAAAGACTAAGAAAACCCACAAAGTCTCACTGATGATGCTTAAAACTTAATTTATATTCTATTGTATCTCCAGGTAATTTAATATTTTATGATGATTTGGGTGTCAGGGAGCTTATTCTGCATTGGAGAATCTTCTGAGATTTCTAGAAAGGCCAAATCATCACCCAATATATACCCTGTATGTACTTTAGGTAGTCACAAAATAGTCACTTGGGATAGACAGGGGAGTACAGTGGTGGGAACTTGTACAATATTTTATCTTCTACACACCTTGTGATTAATAATTCTCAGCAGCTCTATAAACATGCATGTTACACATATGAAAACATTTGGGGAGAGGTTGAATGACTTGGGAAGGGACATTGCTGTTAAGTTAGCAAGAGTGGCAGCCAGCTCCTCAGATGCTCTCAACCTCATTCCCCTTAGCTGTGGCATATAAAGACAGAGGATGACCTTCTCCAGAGGCCCTGGATGGCCTTCTAGAGAAGACGGTGAGTTGCTTTGGGAACTGAAGCACACTGAGATTGAAAGTCTCAGTCAACATTTATATCTTTAATGAGACCACGTCCTGGTTGCTTTCCATCAATCATAAATCGCGGATGAAGAGGCGGGATCATGAGTGGAGGTCTAGATTTGAGGTGGGAGGAAGGCAGAGACGAGAACCATGGAGTGTTAGAAGTGGTGGCTGTACGGTAGCCAAGGAGCAGAGGGCATTCACCAGACAACCGTACTGACATAGGAACCAGAAAGCGGAGTGAGCTGCAGTTAGCATTAAGTGGTGACTCATTCGGGGGAATGTCAGAATAAATTCATTTATTAAGTGAGGCTCAAGGCAGATGAAGGAAGAAGAGGAGTCATCTAGGGAGCAGGCAGTGGGAAGAGGGCACAGGACTCGGATGGATTTGTTTTCTTCTCAGTAACTCTGAGTATCACCCACTGAGCATCCATCTGTCTCACTGTGTCAGGCTGAAGATGGGAAAAGGGCTTGGAAGCTACAGACAATGTACCATTCAACTCTCTGAAGATTGACAGGTTTTTGAAAGTGCCGTGTCTTGCTGTCTCAGTAACTGAGTTGAGCTGGAGTGTGTTGAGTCTCGGTGACTGCATCGTCTGATGGTCAGACAGCCACAGCTGGGAAAACAAAACAGAGCAGAACAGATGCGTTTCCTGCCTTGGTGATGACGTGGACACAAACATGCCCATGAGAAGAGAAAGGGCTTCCTCAGTCATGTTCACTTACTCCGTAGCTGGGCTCATTCTTCTCAGACTAGAGACCATTGATCCTAACACATCTGTGGTCTTTCGGATAACTCTTGGCAGGATGCTCAGAACTAATGCCAAAGGTGATCCATATATCAGTTTTATATGTAAGACACAAGCCGTTCATACATACTGCTACAGATCTTTATGCATCTTCGCTCAGCCAGCACCATCCTCATCAGTATCTCCTTTCTGCCTCCCAGAAGCCAGGTCAGTGTCAGAAGGATGGGGGATTAGCGGGTAAATTCTCTCTCATCAGCACCAGCACACAGCCTCTCAAATACTCTACGTTTGCTGCAAGCTGAGCTCCACTTTGTGTGAATACGACTTAAGTGCATGCCAAGAAACTACATTATGCAACAGCAACCATCACTGTGTCTCAGAGAGGAGAATTCAGCCTTAAATGATTGGGTCAGAAGTCACAATCGGAGTTTCCGATTGCTCTCTCTTCAGACTTAAAAAGCTTGCAATGTTTGGAAGGAGTGCTCTCCAGTAGCAAACTAGACTAGTATTTTTTTCTTTTAGTTTAGCAAGTATGTTCTTTGGTAAGTCCAAAGCACATGAAAATGAGGAGGACAGAAAAGACTGGAGTCCTCTGTGGTTCATCCGTGTCTATTTTCTGGCAACATGAAACTGACAGGTGTCTAGCGTGTGTGCAAGTCAGAGTGCCTGGTGTACTCTGAGCTCTCATTGTCATTTTGTTTTTGTAGTTTAATGTATTTCAAGAAAAAAAAAACAGCCGTATATCCTCTTGAAATTCATCCATGGCTGAGAAGGGGCTCTGAGTTCTACATGTAGGGTAGGGCCTGAGGATGGGCGATGATGATTCGGAATGATGATGATTCATGAGAAGTCATGACCCCTTCCACATCAGTCTATTAGCCTGAAACAGGAGTTCATGGATTCAGTGGTAACCATGATACCATAGATGCTGAAGAAGACTCTTCCCTTGTGCTTGGTTCAGACTTCCAGGCTGACTTTCACTGTCCCCTCAAAATTCCATCCTATCCCAACCTTTTAGCTTTACTGTTAGCTCTGCCTAGAGACTCACCTGGACAGACCATTTTGGCTTCCAGTTCTGCGTTTTGGTGGTATGGCTTTAGAGAAGAACCATCTAATAAAATTAGCAGGTTTCCCCCCAATGTCTCCAATCTAATCATTCTTGGTGTGTCCAATCCTGCTTTGTATTCCTACAACACTCAGGCAATCACGTCCCATTTATGTGTTTGCCTAAGCTTAGTTTCTCTCCCTCTTCAGTGCTCTGTAGCACCCTGTGTATTAGGTTCCTCACTGGTGTTGCTTGTCACTACACCCCAGTACCCAGAAAAATATCTTTTTAGTAAACAGAGGAAGATCAATAAATTATTTTCAGTAAGCGAATGCATATCTGACACCACGGATAAAATTTAGGTAGCTGGTTCCTTATTGGGGCCTTACTGTGGTCTGTACCTTTCAATTTTCTGAAGAAATATTTGTGTGATGGTTAGTCTAAATTATCAATTTGGTAGAATCTAGAATCGCCCAGAAGCTAGACCTCTGCACATGCCTGTATGGGATTATCTTGACTTTGTTAACTGATGGGGGAAGACCTATCTTGATTGGGGACAGGATCCTTGAATGGGGAGAGATCCTGAACTTGATAAGAGTAAACTGAACACTGACATACATGTGTTCTTGCTTCTTGACCATGAAAACAGTATGACCAGCTGTTTCATTCTCCTGCTTCTGCTTCCTTGACTGCCCTGCCATGATGGACTACATTTCTGAACTGTGAGCCAGATTAAACCCCTTCCTCCATAAGGAGTTTTGTCAGAGTGTTTAATCACAGCAGCAGGACAGGAAACAACGACAATGTGTTTCCCCTTGTTTTGGGACAGTCAGAGAGTACCTTTCATGGGCCCTGGCCATCCCACTTGCCAACTTATGTAATTAATACAGGTGAAAGCAAGAGTGGGGAGTGCTGTGTGCATTTAGGCTGCCTTCTCGGGGCAGACAGAAGGCTAATGACTGAGGCCAAGAGCAGTTATAAGCATTTTGTTAATGTTCCTGTTTTACAAAGAACATAGAAAGACTTGGTAATTTGCAGGAAATCACTTCAATAAAAAATAGCATGCTAGCTCCAAAGTCCATGCTCCCCACCCCTGTGGTATAGAGGTGTCTGCTATGCTTGCCATTGCTTGGGTATGGAGGTGTTTGCCATGCTCCCCACTGCTGAGGGGTAGAGGTGCTCTTCAGAACAGATGATGAAAAGTCTCCAAGGAGCCTGTAGTCAGGGAATCTGCAACTTCCAGGATGTTTGGGGCTCTTGATCAGGCTGTTTTCTCTGAGGACATCTGCTTCTGCCCAGCTTGCTGTGCTCTCTCTTCCAGCTTACCAACATCCACAGAGATATGACCGAAGTTCACATGTCCTTGGAAATGCTGCTGCCTCTGCTTTCTGGGCAAATGGCACGGTAGAGGCTGATTCCATGGATTGCTTCTTTTTGAGCGGTCCACCTTTTCTATCCTGGTGACAGACTCATTCAATGCTAAGCTCTGATGGTCTGAAGTGTGTGTGGTCAGGTGACCTCGCCTGGGGTTTCTGCTCCATGAAAGGTTGAGAGGGTATCCTCTGAATAGGTGCGGGGTCTGGGTCACCATTCATCTACATTACTTCTGTAAATATTAAATGGCCACACAGCAGCCTCTGGGTGCTGATAGGCTCACACCTCACTGCCATGGAATCACATCTAATCCCATTGAGCGCTGCTCAAAATAGCTGTAATTGGTGGTTTTATCCAAATCAATAAAGACAGCTTCTACATATTGATTATCATCCAGGGTATAAAATCATCACCAGTTACCTGGAAAAGAGAAGCAACCTGCCAAGGGAAAAGGTCAGATATTCCATCTAAACAGGGGAGGGCAGGGGGAGGTGCAACCAGTGAGTTTTAAAGTAATAGTATCAAATTACCTGAAAATGCACACAGTATATTCTTGTAATTTGCCACAACAGAGAGCCCAGAAATAGGTCAATCATTTAAGTGAGTCTTCAAGTCTTTTCTCTGTGATTCAGTGAGCTTGCTGGCATTAACAGTCTTAAAGGGGCTGGAGCCAACCAACAAAGATTGCTGCAAAATCTCTTCTGCATTTCACCGCCCAATCATGGTGCATATAGTTTCAGTTTAAAAGATGGCTCAAGCTGATGCCTTGTCTCCAGATAAGAATCATGACCTCTGTCAGGAGTAATCATGGGAAAATATGCAGGAGGAGATGCCTAGACCACCTCAGAACCCCTACCCAGGGCACAGAGAGAGGTGTTTCCCCCAGCAGCAGCAGAAGGAAGAGATGGCGTTGTGCTAAAGTTTACATTTCTAACCATGGAATTTAGAATGAGCTGGGTCTTCATTTAATGCAAGAAGCAGTCCATTATTTCATTCCTTCTAGCAAATATGAAAAGTTACATACAAGCATTCATCACCATTGATAGGAAACACAGCAAGAAGAAGACAGCTTGCTTAGGATAGCATCAACCCCACATATTAATAGTCACATATTAATAGATATATTGGGTTATTCCCAAGCCCTGTTTGTCTCCTGTAAAAGACATTGGCAGAAGAGACAATTCATATTATATCAGGCTAATATGAGAAATTTATAACCCCTCTTAGGAACTCAGAAGGTACCTACAGAACTTGATTTTAAAAAATGTCTTTATGGGGGTGCCCTTAAAGTCATTGCCCAAATGACCACAGCATTTTGATATTGCTATGATTGTTACAGAAATATTGAATAGCCTCTTTAGCTTTCTTTCTTTATAAACATGGCATTTTAGACTCATAAAAAGTTATTTAGTTCATTTTCTATGTGAGTTGCTACCTTTCCAAGGTAGTTCATATTTCAATGAATGTTTTTGGCATATGCATTATTATGAGTATGTAAAGAACTGACTTTAATTTTTAACACATGTATATGTATATATCAGAGTGTAAGCTTATGCACATGAATGCAGGATCAGTGGATGCCAGAAAGAGGGCATCAGATCCTCGGGAGCTAGAGTTAAAGCAGTTGTGAACAGCTGATACAGATGCTGGTCCTCTGCAAGAGCAGGAAGTGCTCTTAACCATCTCTTCGGCCCCACGAATTATTTCTTCTTTTAACAATTTTGTCAATAAAATGTTATCTTTTTTCCTTTCTGGCATGTGAGCCACCAGATGTGTTATGTAACCACAGCCAATGGAAGCAGAAAGGTTCAGCCTGATAAGGAAACAGGACAGTTGATTTTAATGTCAAGAGTAGCCACCAAAGCTCCAAGAGTGGCACAGCCCTATTTTCCAGATGTAAACTAGAATCTAGAGAGGATTTTTTTGAGGGTTAATATTGGTTGTCAACTTAATAAATCCAGACTTGCTGAAGAGACATACTTCTATGAGAGGGCTTTTTGATTGGGTTAACTGGACTGGGAGAACTCACCCTAATGTGGGCTGGAGTAGAGGATTAAATACAACACAAAAGTTTGCTGAGCACCAGCAAGCATCTCTCTTTGCTTCCTGACCATGGAATCAATGTGACCAGAAGCTTCATGCCCTGCTTGGTCAAGGTCAATTATCTTCCCTACCGGTGAGCAATTAAAGCTCAAACTCTGAGCCGAAAAAAGAATCTTTCTTCCCTAAATTTCTGTTGTTGGGTGTTTTGTTTCAGCAAGGATAAGTAACAAATGCAGCATTAAACAATCAAATAATAAAACAGTCCTTCTGGAAGTCAAGAAGATTTTAATGTTCTTGGTTTTGTGTGGTGGTTGCATAGGAACCCCCATCAAGTATAGAATTTTTGTTCGTTTGTTTGTTTGTTTTTAAGACAAAGTTTCTCTGTGGCTTTGGAGCCTGTTCTGGAACTAGCTCTTGTAGACCAGGCTGGCAAGTATATATTTTGACTGTGTGTGTGTGTGCAGTGTATGTGTGTGGTGTGAATATGTGTGTTGCTGTGAGTGCATGTGTGTATGTTTGTATGGTGTGTGTGTATGCGTGTGTATCTGTGTGTTGTGTGTGTATGTGTGGTATGAATGTGGCAAGTGTGGAAGTCCAAAGACAGCCTTGGGTGGCAGTCTCAACTTCTACCTATTTGATACCGGTTTTTCTCCTGCTGCATAGGTCAGGCTAGCCCATCAGCCATCTTCTGAGGGATTCTCCTGTCTCTGCCTTCCAGCTTCACTGTAGAAGACTTGGGATTACAGATGTTCATGCAACACAGCTGCCTTTTACATAGATTCTGGAGATTTTCAGTAATGTCCTCACACGTGTTCAGCGAACAATTCCAGCTGCTGAGCTGTCTCCCCCGATCAAGGATTCTTATTTCCATTTGCTTCCGTGGATTTGGGAAGAGAACACAGATTTTAATCCTCTCCTGATAAATTATTTTAACATAATTATTATAATTTTAATTTTGAATGGACTCCTAGGGAGATTAGGTTTATAAATATTGACTATATTTATATGATATACTGCCATGGCAAACACTAAACAAAATAAAGTTAGCATAATAAACAAACAAATGGGGTTGTTAAAGTTCTGTGTTTTTTTTTTTAAAAAAAAACTATTACTGGACTAGGGAGATGGCACATTAAATCTCATTTTTATCTTTCTACATGTCTTTCTTTTCTTAATTAAAAGTATATTTTTTTCATACAATATATCCTGATTACCATTTCCTCTTCTCCAACCCCTCTCAGATCAGCCCTGTCTCCTTAATCCAAAGTCTTTCTTGCTCTCTCATCAAAAAATAAACAGACATTTAACATGTTAATAAAATAAGAGAATATAAAAACAAATCAAAATAGGAAAAAAACACCCACCACACAAACAGAGAATATGAATGAGCCAAAGAAAAAGCACTAGAAACACATATAGCCACAGAGGCACACACATTCAAATACACAGAAAACCCATAAAAACAAAATCAGAAACTGTAATGTGTAATCAGAAGATCTGTAATGCTAACAAAGAAACAAACAAAAAGCTCAGACAAAGTAATATGATACCAAAAAACCCCTCAAATCCCCCCATGAGTTTGTTTTGTGTTGCCATCTACCACAGGGCATAGGGTCTACCCTAAAGTGTAATTTGAATGCTAGTGAGACTTCACTGGAGAAAACGAACTTTTCCCTTGGGGGTGTTGTCAGATGGAAGAGCTTCTGAGTTTCGGATGGGGGCTTGTGTCCACTTTTCCTCTCAGCTCTGGAACTCCATCTGGTTTAAACCTGTTCAGGCCCCAATGCCTGCTGCCATAGTCACCGTAAGTTCACATGGGCATCAGTCCTGTTGTGTCAAGAAGGTCTTATGTCCTTGGTGTCCTCTGTCCCCTTTGGTTCTTACGTTCTCTGTCTCTTCTTTGGTAGCATTCCCTGAGTCCTGAGGGAGGGATTTGATGGGAACATCCCATTCAGGACTGAGTGGTCCTCAGTCTCTCACTCTCTGTCTGACCGTATGACTGACTGTGAATGTCTGAATGCCTGACTGTGGGTCAGATCTCTGTATTCCCACTTGCTCATAAATGCATTCCAGGATGTTCCTCTTCTGACTTTGAAGTCTGCCAGCAGCTCTTTCATACTGGGAATATTTATTTTCTCTCTTTCACTCATCTTCTGTCTCTTGCTTAATCAGACATCCAATTTGCCTACCTTTACCTTCTAAGAACTATTGCAATTTGTTCCCTTCTCTTTACCTTCTGAATGCTTCCTGGCTCATTCATTTATTATCCGTGACCAGGACAACAGCAGCCACAGCAGCCTCTTTATTTCCTATAGTGATATTTTACTTATCTTTTAATAAATAAAGCTTGCCTGAAGATAGCGGGTAAAATTAAGCCACGAGAGTCCAGGCAGTGTTGCCACACACCTTTAATCCCAGGATTTGGGAGACAGAGGCAGATGGATCTCTGTGAGTTCAAGGCCACCCTGGGCTACAAAAGATCAATACAGAAATAGATCCAGGTGGTGGTGACTCACACCTTTAATCCCAGTACTAGGGAGTCAAGCCTTTAATCCCAGCAGTAAAGGGGAATATAAAACAGGAGGAGACAGAGAGAGGTTCAGGGATCGGTCTGCTGTCTCCCAGCCTTGGTAGAGGTAAGACTTTTCTAGTGGCTTGGTTGTTCTGCTTTTCTGATCTTCAACTTGAACCCCAATATTTGTCTTTGGGTTTTTAGTATTTGTGCTACAATTTCCAACCTCGACTCCCCTCAATCTACCTTCATTTTGCCCTCAACAAATACTATCAGGATAAACAAATATGATCGTGTGATTTACTTCCCAAACCCTTTCTGAAGATGTGGTGTGGTGTGCTAAGAAAAGAATACATCTCTGTATGTGTGTATATGATGAATGAACAAATATGAGAAGCTTACCAAACATTTTTAGTCCACAAGTTCTTTCATGTTCTTCGTCTGTCTGCATGTCTGACCTTCCTATAGCATCTAACTCCCTACTTCATAGTAATAGGTCTATTTGCACTCTGTTTTGCTTCACTTTTCTGGGCAAGGCCTCATTTCCTCTATTTGGATAAGTTTTAATGTTCACCGGGTGAGCTTAGGTGTCATTTCCTTTGGCTCATTTCTCATTTGCTTCTCCCCAACATTTAATTATCATGCTGGATGCCAGGAACAGTGGTAGGCTCTGGGCATTCAAGGGTGAATTAGACCATCTCTGCCCTAAAGGATAGGAGAAGAGAGAGACAGGGAAATGGTTAGATAGTGGTCATTGAAATAAGAGTTACAGTAGAAGTAGCATGTGTGAAGGTAGGCCCTGGGGAGAAGGGAAATAGAAGGCCTTAATCAGTTAATGTTGCCTGCACAGGTTAGGGTTACCACCGAGAGGCTGAGGCAATAGTTCAAATGGGAGAGGTTTACTTTGGTTGAGCGCAGCCTCAGCAGAGTTAGGGTGGATGAAACAGACATGAAAAATATTTGAGAAGGAATATTGGCAGCGCAGGGCAAGCTGATTGGATGTGAACGCGGGATGGTGCTGCCAGAATTGCCTTTATTCCATATCATATGCTGAGCCGACACATTTCTCTGAAAAGAGAAGACACAAATCAAAGAAGCTGAGGCAAGCCATAGAAGAAGCCGAGTCAGACAATGAGATATTTCCTCCTAAAGTAGCTCCAGCCCTGGATCAGACCCTGAGGCACAGTTCAGACAGTTGTATTTCACAGTTCTAATGCTTCACTATTAAAAAAATTTAAATGTGTTAAAATTAATTGTTTATGAAACCTACAACAAATGCAGTGAGCATGCTCTCTGGGCAAACAAAATGATAGAAATAAACAAAGCTCCAATGGCTATCCTTCCTTCTAAAGGCAGCAAGGAACACTGCCACGGCTAATGGGATGTGTTAATTTGATTGACTCTTGGGATGCTCAGATCTTGCCTATCCTTTCTGGGCATGTCTGTGAGTGTCTTTCCAGAAGAGCCTCAAGTTTGAGTCAGCGGCCTGAGTGATGCGCATTGACCCCTCCAATGATCCCATCGGTTGAGGGCTCGAGTAGAATATAAGGTGGAGGGAGGATTCGCCCTCTCTGCTTTGTGGTTGAACTGGCCCTGACCTTCAGTTGCCCCTGGTGCTCCCAATTCTCAGGCCTTCAAATCACACTATCGACTTCCCTGGTTCTCCAGCTTCCAGAGGGCAGACGGTGGGACTTGTCAGCTTTCGTGGTCAACACGAGCCAAGACTTCAGAACAAAGCACTTATTTTCTATGTCTACCTACCGATTTGTTTCTGTCTCTTCCACACACACACACACACACACACACACACACACACACACACACACAC
>LOJH01003529.1:9920-25223 GCA_001685095.1 Ellobius talpinus | reverse complement strand
CACACACACACACACACACACACACACACACACACACACACTCCCACTGCCACCTCTGTTTCTCTGGAGAACCCCAACAAATATAAAAGTACTCTTTCTTCTTTTCTTCCCTTTATTCCTTTTCCTTTCTTTCCCCCTTAAATACTTTATGCTAGATACTACACTGTATGCTGACAAACTCACAACTGCCCACAAGATCCTCATGAGGCTGAGCAACATTCCAGTGGAGAGCAGGACACACTCACAGACGCCCAGCAATGGCTGCTTTCTCAAGGCACCTAGGACAGGCTCTTAGAAGGGCTGTGTCTCCAGCCTCATCTTAAAGGCAGAGGGAAACCTCAAAAGCACCAATTGTGAGAGTGTGTACCGTCTTCAGGGATGAGCACACAGCTGTCTGACTGCTAAGTGAGGGCCTCTAGGGGCAGACAGAAGCCTGGTGAAGAGGTCGGAAGGAGCCTACTGTGAGGACTGAGTTTTTAGGTGGCACATTGCTACTGGAAAGAGAAAGAATCTACCACATTTCCTTTTCCTATTTTGAAGCCTTTAAGTGATCCTAGTCAGATGATGGCTTAAGAAATAAATCTAGGGGCTGGAGAGGTGGTTCAGTGGCTGAGAGTTCAAGCTCTCCCTGTGGAGGACTGGAAGTCAATTCCAGCACCCGTGACAGGCTTCTTACAATCCCCTGCATCTCTAGATCCAGGAAATCTGACGTCCTCTTCTGACCTCTTCAGGCACTTGTCCATTTTTATGCATGCTCCCCTACTACATACACACAAATAAATAATAAAATTCATCTTTAAAACAATCTAAACTTAAAGAGTTTGTCTCGGGCAACAAGTCCTTATCCTCCTCTTCCTCTCCACTTTTTAAAATTTTGGGTTTCACTTTGGAAAACTGAGCATGCTTCTGATAGGTTCTGGGGCTTAGCTTTTTTATTCGATACCCATCACACATTGGGAAGTGTAGGGGCGTATTTCAATTATACTTTATTAAATAAAGACTTCCTGAAGATCTGAGAGTAAAACAGTCCCACTGGTCAGTCTTACAGACCAGGTAATGGTAACACACATCTTTAATCCCAATACCCATAATGACATGCACCTTTAATCTCAGTAGCCAGACTAGCTGTCATAGAAATCAGGCGGTGCATGCCTTTAATCGCAGTGGTGCAGGCCTTTAATCCCAGCCCTAGAGAGGATTATAAAACAGGAGGAAACAGCTCTCAACACACAGTCTCATTCCAAGAATCCTAGAGACAGGATCACCATTTCGGTCTGAGGTCGAGGTAAGAGCCAGTGGCTGGCTGTTTTGCTTTTCAGGTCTTCAGGTTGAACCCCAATTTCTGACCCTGAACTTTTATTAATCATGCTTCAGGGAAAGCTATTGAAGACAGGTATGAGGCACTCACCAAGTCACTGGCCTAGCCCCCTGAGATGAGTTGGGTTGTTTCCTGAGCTTTCTTTAGATTCTGAAGTGAGCTCTCTTCAAGACTGTGATCTCTCTTTATAAAAGCGGCAGTCATCACTGCTTCGGCTGGCTCTAGGAGCTCTGTGGTCAAGTGTCCACCTACAGTCAGAGAGACAAAGGCTCTCTAGTGCCTTTAGGAGAGGTTCTTTCCAGAGCCACCTGCCAGAGCTAGAATGACAGACTTTCCTCTTGAATGAAATAAAGAATCCAGCTCAGTGAAAGCCTCCAGTTCCCAGCCTTGAGCTGCATAAGAGTCTAAAAGCTCCATGTTAGGGTACGGAAAAATCCTAGTCCAACGACCATAGGGCGTTGGTCAGGGAAGAGACTAATGGGTCACTGTGCCAAAGTCCTTCCTTGTACAGATGGGCAACCAAGACTGGGAGCGTGGAGAGGAGCCCATTTACTCAGGGACCATTAAACACCCCATTGACTTTTTGGAAAAGCCTATGATTATAAAAATCTCCACCTCACCTGAGCAATTGGCTTTGTGCTTCTATTTTGGTCACAGGAAGTCTAATTATAGATGGTGTTGCCCAGATACAAGACTTCTCGATAATAAATGTCTTTTTTGACAAATTTTTAGTTTATTTTTTCCAAATATAGCATAAAGGTATAAAAAATTATTTATTTTTATTACAAATTCAAATTTAACAAGACTTCCTATTATTTTATTATTGTTTTCCTTGTTTTTATTTTTTTATCTGGTAATACTCATTATAGGGTTGTCTTCCCTTCTCTGGTTTTTGCCCTAACTTAGAGTCAAATGCATCATCATTTTCTAATATGATTTTATATGCTTATCTTACTTTATCTTTCCTCATTAAATATGTTATCTGTTCTAAGCAACACAATAAAACCTCACTAAAAATTTTCCTTGCATATTAATTGTTATAGAAGAACTTGGGGATGCAGCACAGAGGTAGAGCATGTGTTTAACAAACATAACGCCCTGCGATCAATTCCCTGAAAAATGAAAAAATAAATAAGATTGAGTATTTATTAAGGAGTTCTTCGTTCCGAAGAGGTAAGGATGAATAACACTGGCTTTTGGATCTCAGAAAGCCCTAGTTAAACTGAGCAACCAGCCACGTTTAGTGATCAGAATTCAGAGAGATGAACACTATGGTTTAATGTCACATAAGTAGTTGGTGGCGGAACGAAGTCCTGATTCATTGCATTACATCCAGCATAGCTGACTAGCCTCCAACTCCTTTTTTACTTCCATCTACCTAGGTGCCTAAGGGACAGTGCAGTGGGCGCTGGTTGTCCTCCCTGGCACCGCACCATATTCCTACCCGGACGCGTAGAACTGTCCCTCTTCTGACTGGTGGTGCCATACTTGCCGGGTCTTCCCTTCGCAGGACATTGCTATGGTTGGCTGAGAGCGTAGATGTGGGCACAGCTGGGCAAAGTCCTGCCCTCAGGTTTCTCAAATCAGAACACGAGATAATTTGTCTCTCCTTGGTGGCACAGACAACGATGTTCGCAATAGCCCTGTGCCCTGGGCTACGGCAGAAGCAAGGCAGGGTGCATGCAGAGAGCAGTGGAGGTCCGCACAGCTTCCCGGTCTCCCTCAGCGTCTCCCTCAGCTATTCTCGAAGGACAGCTGCACGTGTCTGTAGCCTAAACAAGCTTGAGCTATTTTTATTCAAATATTTTTTAAAACATTTACATATTTACTGCTCAAGTGTGTCTAATTTTGTTTTTAATTTTAACATTTTTTGATGGTTTTTTTTTGAGGCAGGGTTTCTCTGTGTGTAGCTCTGGCTATCCTGGAACTCGCTCTGTAGACCAGGCTGGTCTTGAACTCACAGAGATCCACCTGTGTCTGCCTCCCAGGAGCTGGGATTAAAGGCGTGTGTCACCACCACCCGGTTTAAAAATATTTCTTAGCTTTAAAAATTATCTTACAGAGAAATGCTTCCTTATGTCATTTTCGTAATCCTTAATTGTGGTTGATTCTCCGGTCTGCCACACTCCTTCCCCATCTTCCCGCCACCTCCACCTCCCACTCCATGAGTCTGCACCCAGTGTTCCCCCTTGCACCTTTGCTCTAGTGTGTTCTCTGCAGGATTTTTCGAGTCTCCTTCCTTGATGCCTCCTTTCCCATCTCTAGGCTTATGTCTAGTTTCCAGGCCCTGGCCCTATATATACCCACTCAGCACACATTAAACACTCCAAAGCTACGATTGGCACATGAGAGAGAGAGATCGTGCAGCCTTGTAGATTCCACAGTACATCTCTCAATACAATGCTTTCCAGTTGTATCCATTTTCTGGTGAATTTCATAGTTCCATTTTTCTTTACAGCAGAAGACGATTCCATTTTGTATAAATACTTTCTATTATACATCATTCGTCTGCTGATGGACATCTAGGCTGCTTGCGTTTCCTGGCTACTATGAAAAGGGAACAATAAACAAGGCTGAGCAAGGGTCATTGTGATAGGTCACAGAGTCCATTGAGGTGGCCGTAAGAATCACTTGTGTTTCAGTCACCTGCAACCAAACAGGTTTGGTTAATAGAACTAGCCAGAGATGACTTTTCAGTAACAATTTTCCAATGGCTAAGCCATGAAGAGGTGCCAAGGCAAGCCGTTGGAATTCTGTGGCCAACAGCCCTACGCATCCAACATTGGTGCTTCTGCCATGAAATAATGTGGACAAGTGCTTACCCTCTTCAGAGCATCTTAAAACCAACTCTTCCTGTCTTTGTGGGCCTGGAGAGAAGGCTCAGCAGTTAAAAGTGTATATTGCCCTTGAAGAGGTCCCACCAACCATACCTGGAAGCTCACAATTGTATGTTACTTCAGCTCCAGGGGATTTGAAGTTCTCTTCTGGTTTTTATGAACACCACACTCATGTGCATGCATGCTTTCATGTTGCCTGTGCACGCTCAAATACATACAGACACATACACACACAAAAGCAAAAATGAAAACATGTTTTTCTTTTTAAAAGTAGATTTTTAATGTGTCTTATGTAGCTGACAGTTTCATACGGTACATAATGTATATGGATTGTATGCACCTCAATATAGCCCTCTTCACTTCATGTCTTCTTAGTCTTTCTGTAGTTATTATTGTTTGGTGACCCACCGAGTCCACCTAGTGCAATGACTGCATCATGCCCAGAAGATTCTCACAGCATTCCACATCATGATTCTCCATCCGCTGGCACTTACATGCTCTCCAGCCTCTTTTCCATATTGTCCTCTGAGCCCCGGTTTGGGCAGGGAAGAGGTCGATACAGATGTCCCATTTAGGGCTGAGAACTCAACAGCCATTTATTCTAAGCACTCTGACCACTGTGCCTCTCTGCATTAACTTCTGACCATGACAGAGAGCAGCTTCTCCGGCCGTGGTTAAAGACAGTGCTAATCTATGTGCACAAACATAAACATTTAGAAGCAAAAAAAAAAAGACACCCTAATATTTGCAGGAGTTGCTTCCAAAACACTCTCAAGATGTCTTCACCCATGACAGGCTTAGAGCTAACAAAATCAAATGGCATTTTGGTGGTAGGATAATGCTAAATCATCAAGATGATCTCAAATTTTTCAAACAAGCTTTATGCTGCTAGTATAATTGTTCTCATTTTTTAGATGTGAAAAGAGAAACAGAGATGTAATGTAGATTATTCACTTTCATGCACATTTGGCCAAATTTATCCCATATCTCTTGTTATTCAGAATATTCCTCTTTCTGACATATTTCTTCTTAACAGCTGGTATCATTTATTGGGGGAGATCATCTATGTAGAATGAAAATATTGAGATGAACATAAAAAGAGCAAAGAGACTCTTAGGTCATCCGTTTGTTCATGGAAATTAATAATTCATATGGGGAAGGGAAACTGGAGAATGTTGTCCCAAATAATAGATACTTGAGCTTTCCCATTTTGGCTACACACACACAAACACACACACACAAACACACACTCACACTCACACTCCTACAGGGTCAAACTATTTGGGAAGTGTGAAACAGTTTTTCATATACTTAAAAAATGCCAAGGATGAGGTGGGTTGGCTTGATTTAAAGATCATAATTTGGGATCACTAATGTAGAATTTTATTTATTTGTGTGTATCATCAGCCATTTTATAAACAAGTAGAAAAAAGACCTCTTGATTATAGCCATTTGAAATCATCATATTCACACAACTAATATAGGCCTATTGTTTAAGCAACATTTTACCCTAGGACTCAACTAATATTTCATAATTGTTTGTAAGTTGTTGTATTCTGTGTCTGCTACACAGGTTAAAAATGGTTCAGATGGAAATGAGGGAAGCTTGAGGGAAAGGTATTGTGTGCACACATGGCATTTGAGTGAAACTGTCTCAGGAAAAGCTGGCTCAAATCAAAAAGAGCTCGTTGGGGAAGAATTTGAACTGGGCCCTGAATTTGTCATTAACCAATAGGAGGAAAGTCAACTTAAGCAGGGAAAAGAAAAAGAGACAGGCCCCAGTAAGGAACAAGGACATAGCAACAATATACTGATAATGGGGACAGTAACAGTAAGCATGTTTTAGGTTCCATGGGACAGTTACTGTTATGAGTGCTTTGACATGGTCATGCATTTGTTTCTTGCAGGAAGTCAATGAAGCAGCTCTTTCTGCAGTTACCAGCTACGTAGATGAGAGGACTGACTTATGGATAGGTTTCATAATTTGCCAAATGCCATATACTAAACGACAGGGAAAAGTTATATTCTTACATGATATTTGTTGAATGAATGGATATTTTATGTTTTCCCCCATTTCTCCCTCACTCCCTCTATTTCTGTCTCTCCTTTTTCTCTGTATGTCTGTTACCAATCCCCCTTCCTGTGTGTGTGTGTGTGTGTGCATGTGTGTGTGTGTGTGTGTGCATGTTTGCATGCATGTGGGAAAATATTTGTGTGATTGTATCTGATGTCAGGAACTATTCTTGGTTGCCCTTCTGCCTTATCCAATGAGGTAGTGTCTCTCATTCACAGCCAGAGCTGGCTGATAGTACTGATTTCACTTAACCAGCTTGCTCTAGGGATTGCCTGTCTATTTCTTCCAAGGCTGGAATTACAGGAAGATTGCCACACCCACCCAGCATTTACACAGGAGCCAGGGATCTGAACTCCTGTCTTCATGGTTGTGCTGCAAACACTTTAACCACCGAGCCATCTCCCCAAACCACGAATGAGTATTTTCATCAGTACTTGCATGTGAAAAAATGAGGCAATGGAGGTTTAGAGAGATCTGACCTAGCTCGCTCAGCTGATTGACAGTGGTGGCTGAATTAGAGTCATTTGGATTCACCTTCCACTATGCTAGGCACGCAGCATGAGCATGAATGAGAGGAAAATCCCACCCTGCCATTTCTGCTCCATTAAAAGTTATCTAGGGAAAATGTGCTACCTTGACGTGTAAACCCAGAGGGGACCCCTAGCCAAGACATAGTTCCTGAAGGCGCGCAGTCAGATCACGTGAGAGAGGAAGCAGGGCAGAGAGGAGTAGAAGTGGTTTGGGACAGATTTCCTCTCTAAAATCTTTTCGTCTGTAAGAGAATTCCAAGTATTCTCTTATCTTGGCTATTCTTATGATCTCAGGCAGACCTCAAAACAGAGATTGTGTCTCTGTCTCTGCATTGGTGGACCAAAGTACAGCTGGCCGTGAACAATCAGGGAGCAGGAACCCTGCATCTAGAGGCCGGGACACAGCTGTTAGATCGATGGAAAAGGTATCATTCTTTGAGTCCCGATTCTTCCCTTAGCACTTCAGGCGCTGCTGAGAAAGTGGCCTGATGCATTTATGGAAACCTCCAGGACCTAAACAGTTTCCTCCTTCGAAGGGAAAGGCCTTAGCAGAAGAGAGCGCATCATTTTCAAAGACGTTGTCAAGTGAAAAAAAGACAGAGCAATCTATGGCGACAACCACTCGGACTCTTCCGGCTTGTTGCTGGCTGTTGTGTCTCAGACAAGCACACCTTGTCTGACCTCAGAGTCGAAGGCCCTCCTTGAGCTAGTGGGAGGGGCAGGGTCACATCCATCCCCTCTGTCACGCTGCAGTTTTTAACTGTGAGGGAAATGTGTAATGTGGAAGTTATGGGACGGTAATTCATTATGACTGATGCCACTGTGTCTATCTCATGCAATATTTAGCTTCTGTGTCTGTTTGGAAGACTGAGAATAGCAACACTCCTCAAAAATCAGGCTCCATCAGTGGTAGAACAAAGCAGATGGGTACATTTTCCCCCCCACATAACAGCAATGATTGTACTTTGGGTTTATGTAGCATCTGTCCTTGGAGAACCTCTGAGAGATGTTGAGAGTCCTTTATTAGTTCTCACTATAAGTGGTTTATGAGGGGCCTGTGAGATGGCTCAGTGGGTTAATATGTTTGCCGTGTGGGCCTGACAGCCTGGGCTCAGTCTTCAGAACACACACACACACACACACACACACACACACACACAATCTGGATGCACTGGTACACATCTACAAACCCAGAACCCTAACAGTGAGATGGGAGGTAAAGAGTAGAATCCACCAGAATCTCCTAGGACTACTAGCTTGTGCCTGTAGCACAGCAAAAACTAAAAAGAGAATCTGTCTCAGCAAGTTTGAAGGAGAGGACTGACTCCTGAATAATGTACTGTGACCTCTACCTGTACCCTATAGCATCCATGTGCTGTGTCTATACTCGCACATAATACATATCACACACACACATACACATACTGACACCACACACATCACATATGACACACCACACACACACACACACACACACCCCACCACTGCCACCACCACTACCACCAGCACCCCCCCATTTTTAAGCAAAAGAAGTCAAAAGAGACTGATTAAAGGAATTTTCCATGCAAGTTTTCATCATACAATAAGGCACGGCACAGTCTCCTGATATAATTATTTCTTTAGTCAGGAGTTTCACCTCTAAAGTCAAGATTGCTCCTGATCCCGGGGCCAAAGAAGAGCACTGGATGAAAACCTGCAACTTCAAAACAGTGGAAGTGCTCTAGTGAATACACATGCAAGAAAAACTTGTGCAGTTTATTAAGAGATGCAGGCATGTTGAGCGTGGTTAGAAAAGAGACTTAGACATGTGGAAAAGGGGGAAGTCTTCAAAGAAACCCATGGTGTCAGACTGGAGTCGGACATAGAGAGTAAATTCACAGCATTGTTTTTATGTTTTTCAATGTATGTGCGTGGATGTAGAATTGATCCCAGATGCATATAGATGGGTATAGGTATATGAGGTGGCTTATTTGTATATTCTTACCTGTTTCTTAGCACTGTCTATACAAGACATCTAAAATCAATGCCCTGCTCAGTCATAGAATTTTTCCACTGATGAAACCCAAGGCTTAGGGGGAAAGGTTGATTCTAAAGCTGAAAGCTGCTGAGGGAGCTCAAGAAGAGCTCCATACGTTTTGGCAACACAAAGTAGAAAAATGATGAAAGAACACAAGGATGAGTGAAAAGGACTTCTCAGCTTCAAGAGGGTCCTGTTTGGTCAAATATAAGGGGGTTCAAACATCAACTAAATGACGATTCTAGCAAATTGCTCTCTGTGCTCTAAAGTTGAGATCCTTCACAAATACTCTAAAGAATGAAACAGGAAAGAGAAAGGCAAGGACAGAGAGGGAGGACACAAGGAGGGGAAGAAAGAGCGAGAAGGTGAGGGAGAGCGAGTCCTTCATTTTGTTGAAATGTCAGCTAGTAAATGCAGATGCATTCGGAAGATAGAATCTTTTCACTGCTGTCACAGTGGTGGCTTCCAATGGATGACGGCGAGGTGTCTAGTGGCTTGTGGATTATGTTGGTTATGTTACACATTGTGCACAACATGTCTATCAGGCGCAAAGAGAAAAGGTAATGATTTTTACGGCGGAGAAACGTTGCACAAAGCAATTTGACAAGAGACTCAAGGTTGGCGCCACTGCAAGTCTGAGATGGACATGTTTGGTGACTCACTACAGACCCTTTTGAGAGAAAGGGAATGTTTCCTTTGGTGATGTATCTCACCAGAGCACATTGTCTGGGTTTGGTCACAAGGAGATATGAAATGAATACAGGCTGCAGGATATTAGGTTTGAATATGAACTGTCCATCCCAGATTCATGATTTGGATGCATGGTCCTTAGCTGGTAATTCCATTCTGAGAATTCATGGAACCATTAGAAAAGTGGGGCTTTAGTAGAAGTTGTTCACTGGGGGAGGCTCCTTGGCTGTACATTATCTTTGCTCACTTCTGGTTTCACTCTCTGTTTCTTGGTCCACTGTGTTGTGAAGATCTTCTGCCACTTACCCAGCACCATGAACGGAGCTGCTCTGTCCTGTCTTCCTTACTTTGATGAGCTGAAACCAAAAGAAGCTCATGTTGCTTCTGACAGATGTGGTCTCAGTAATGCAAAAGTCAGGAGGACAGAAAAAAGACATGTGACCTGCTGCTGTCAAAGCCAAGAAAGACTAGGAAGGACTGAAGAGCTCAGGAGACATGAGGATTCCATAAAGTGTGATGTTGAATTAAATCCATATCAGAAAGAAAAAAGAGATGTTGATAGAAAGCAATTATTAAATAGGGCTTGTGCATCAAAAGAAGGTCATATAGTGTCTTAGTTAAGGTTTCTATTGCTGTGAAGAGACACCATGACCATGGCAATTCTTATAAAGGAAAAATATTTGGTTGAAGTGGCTTACATTTTTCAGAGGTCCATGTCCATCACCATCATGGCTGGACCCGGACATGGTGCTGGAGTAGAGCAGAGAGTTCCGCGTCTTACTGGCAACAGGAAGTGGTGTGTCTCACTGGGCGAGTCTTGAGCACATATGAGACCTCAAAGCCTGCCTCCACAGAGACACACTTCCTCCAACAAGACTACAGCACGCCTACTTCAACAAGACTACACCTGCTAATAGTGCCACTCCCTTTGGGGACCATTTTCTTTCAAACCATCATGTATAGTGGTATGAATCACCTAAGTTAGATGGGTACACTGACTTTTCTAAATATACTTACTTTATTTGTGTGTGTGTGTGTGTGTGTGTGCTGTGTGTGTGTGTGTGTGTGTGTGTGTGTACATGCAGACATGCATGGAAGTGGCTACAGAGGCCAGGGGGGAGTGTCAGTTCCTCCTGAGGCTAGAGTTATATACAACTGAATTCAGGTCCCCTGGAAGAGCTGGAAGCACTTTTAACTGCTGAGACATCTTCAGTTGCACTATGCTTATACTGCACAATGTTTGTGCTTGCTTTGAGAATACAGTGCTTGAGGGAGACTCAGAAAAGAATGAAAATAATTTACATGTGTGTTTGTTGTTTGTAGTAGGGAGGTCTGCTTATTCTTCCTGGCCATCCAGCTGGCTTAGAGCTGAAATAATCACACAGAAACTATATTAATTAAATCACTGTTTGGCCCATTAGCTCTAGCTTCTTATTGGCTAACTCTTACATTAATTTAACCCATTTCTATTAATCTGTGTATCACTATGTGGCAGTGGCTTACTGGGTAAAGTTCCCAGTGTCTGTCTCTGGCAGCTGCTCCCTGGCGTTCTTCTGACTTTGCCCTTCTTCTTCCCAGCATTCAGCCTAACTTTCCCTGCCTACCTAAGTTCTGCCTTGTTATAGGTCCAAAGCAGTTTCTTTCTTCATTAATGGTAACCACAGAACACAGAGGGGATGCCCACATCAGTTGTTGTGCATGTGTGTTTCTTGGAGAGGAGGACCCCGAAATAGTCAAAGGCTGACATTTGAAAAGTCTGTATAACGAGGCCATGAGAGCTCTTTGTGTTGCTCTTGTAACATTTCTACAAGTTTAATATTATAAAAAACAGGATGAATTTTAGGAAGTCAACTGGACAGACGCTGCAGCCTGAAGCCTTTCCTATCTCCCTAGCTCCCCACCCCCAGGACAATAATTATAGGAGTCTGTCTTTCCACACCAACTGCTTATTTAACATGTGTTGTAATGGGCATAGCATAACATGTAACCACAGATAATAAGAAGGGTTAAAATAACATACGAAGCATAAAAGTGAAAGAGGCTATATCTTATTATTGCCTAGGAGAAAGTTCCATAGAGAAGAGACATTTGAGATGGAACTCTCAAGCCTGGATGAAATAAGGGCAAATTCTTGTTTAGGCAGCCCACAGACCAACGCTCCAATGACACAGAAGGTCAGCAGGGTCCCTGAGCAAGGATGGCCTGCAGATTTGTGAAGGAGTCCTTTGAAACGATGTGGTCAGAGAGAAGCGGGAAGAAGGGAGAGGGAAAGAGGAGACAGAACAATGGCATGAGGAAATAACCAGGAAGAAGTTTCCAGTGCTGTTTCAAGCTCAAGTGACAGAAATCTGTTCAAACTGTTACAAGAAACACAAAGGAATCTTGCTGGTTTACATTAAGAGGAAAGTGTAGAAATAGTACATCCTGAACCAGGTACCTAACAGTATGCTATTAGGACAGGAACCCTTTACTTTCTCCGTGCCTTGGTGTCTCTGTACTGGCTTCACTCTCAAGGCGTCTTTTCCAGTGATAAGTTGCAGTCGATAGATCTAAGAACCTTATGGGAAAAAGACTTTCTTATTCTCAGAAGTTCCAAGAAAACTTCAAAACAAGGGTTGCTTTTTTGGTCCTGCTTTGGACTCAAAGAGACCCTGTGCCATTACCATAGCTTGTCATATGTTCTTTCCTGGGACTGACTGGGAGGAGGATAGGGTGAGAGAGAGATTAGGGTTTTCTAGCAGTAGAAAGAAGAGAAGTTTCCCAAAGAAAAAGTCTAGTGATGTTTCCAGGAGAGTATATGGGCATGGGTCTGTCTACCAGTGGATGTGTAAGGGCCACCAAACCCTAAAATGAGCAATGTAAAGAAGAGGTGCAGAATTCAAGAGGGAAGTCAATTTGCCATCGTTGTCTTGAAGGTACTGAATGCTAGACAAAGAACACAGTTCTTATTCACTGGGCTAGAAAGGAGGTTAACTCATCTTTCTACAAAAGGCAGATAGTAACTATTTTAGGCTACACAAGCCATGTGGCCCCTTTCAAAGCTATGCAACTCTGCTGTCATGATTGCCCTAGGTAATAAAACACGTGATAAATGTGCCCTGAGAGCTGTCATTTGTTGACCTTCAGTTAGAGGAAGACACCAAGACTGCAAAAGCTACCCCTTTCTAATTCCTTGGGATGATACACCCCTCTGCCAGGTAGGGAATGATAGTCAAGGGTGGACTCCAAATGTGGGAGGAAAAACTGGGAGAGGCTGTCACAAAGGCCAACCCCCGTGTTTGCAGGGTGAAGGAACTTACACAATGTTTATAGCCAAATGTACCTGGGAGTTTTAGCTGGCACATAGCTCAGTCTGCCTATCTTTAGCTGACCCAGATTCCGACCATCCTTCCAGTTCAGTCATCTCTGACATCCTCTCACTGCTGAAATCTGTTGGAGTTGGTAAATCATCTTGGGAGGCAGGTTATTCCTTTTCTTTGCTCTACACTGTTTTTGATTTTGAAAGAACTAACTCTGTGCTATTTGTATGAGCAGGAAAAATCAATAGAAAGAAAAAGTTTAATAAAAATACATTCTTCATTGACTTTAATTAACTTGGTTTTAGGGTTTACAACTTTGAAAAGTATGAAAAATGAAAATAAAAAAACACACCTTGCGTCTCATCCTATGCACAAAACTTTGTATGAATAAAATCACAAATTAAAATCCAAATGGATCAGTGATTTATTTGAGCACAACAAGTTGAAGAAAAAAAAACAATATACAGGGAAGAAAAGAAATTCTTTTATCAAAGTTATAAAGCATAGACTAACATTTCTAATTCCCAGGGTATGTGAGTGAGTGCTGGATCCTGGCCAATGATCTACCACTATCTGAGAATTCTTGTATACTTTCTAGCCTACAATGATCATGACTTGGCATTTTCCCGTCTCATGAGCCATAGCCATCTTAAACAGTAGTATCATTTGCTTTCAACTTCAACACCCATGCTTCCTGCATGAGATGGAGTTTACTTCACACAATGGGTGACCAGGACGAATGGTGTGGATACATGTCTCCTGTCAGGTGTGGACAAAGAGCTCGTTACAGACCTGTGAGGCCTTTTGGTCACCTGAAGTGGTACATAGGTAGACATGCATATCTATGAGATGTCAGCATGTTTGCTAGTGTAATATGAAAATATACACAGATTCACATGGAATGCCACATAGGTAGTCTATAAAGTTCCACATTCGTTCAGATGCACAATAGATATGTGACCACATATAGGCACACATGTGTATAGCAGATATAGACACACTTAAATAAAACTATTACAAGAATATTACCTATTTACATCCAGAAGATGTATATAGTATGTTTATGCAATAATATACATGTGGGTCCAACAAAATGGTAAAGGTGACTGCCACTGAATCTGACAATTTAAGTTAGTCCCAGGACTCACCTGACAGAAGGAAAGAATGACCCTTGCAATTTACCTTCTGACCCCCACAAGCATACTGAGCTCCCCTATAAATAAATAAATAAATAAATAAATAAATAACCCTTTTTATTTTGAAAAACACTGTAATAGATATAAAAATATCCAAAGTACACATACAGGGCTAAACTTGCATTTAAAATAAAAATAAACATATCCAGGTATGTGTTTGATGCGTACATGCACAACAGCTAAGCATAATATCCACATATGTTGTATGTGATCTGCTCTCCGTTGTTACTGACTACAGTCTCTGCTGTTCAAATACTTCCCCCACCACGATTCTATCCCAGGCTCTTCTGTAGATGTTAGCTGAATTCTCACCTCTCAATATTTTTCTACAGCAACATCTTCCCCAGGAGGCAGAGTTCACACAAATTACTTCCCTAATTCTTTGTGCCTGTGTGCAAATCTCAGCAAGTCAATGAACTCTGCATAACCGCTGCAATACTTCTAGAGATGAGCAATTCCCTCCACTGTAGGTCATATTTCAGACCTTTCTTAGTCCATCCTGGGGGTTATGCTATCCAAGAAATTACTTTTTATTGTTCCTATTGAATGTAGTGTTCATGTTTGCTCACTGGTATATATAAAGTAAAAAGAACTAAGCCTGGCACATAGAAGACATTTAGTGTATATGTTTTGAATGGATAAATGAGTGAATGCATGAGTATTAAACTATCCAATATCATATCTATTGATAAATAGATGTATATATGTATAATTATATTATATATAACATAATACATAGTTGCACATATATATCCATTTATATTATATATAATAACTATATATATAGTTGTTGAATCACACAGTACATTAAGAGTGGTAATATCTCACAAGTATCATGGTGAACATATACACATGTTTATTCAAAGAAATTGAGACATGTTGGCAAAGTTGTGTGAGTGTTACAGTGTAGCACAAATAATCAAAAACCCAGAGACAGAAATTGGGGTTCAACCAGAAAATCAGAAAAACAATGCCGTCAAGCCACTAGAGAAGTCTTGCCTCTACCAAGGCTGGGCGGCTGCAAACTAAAGAGACAGCCTCTCTCTCCTCTAATTTCAAATTCCCTCTAATGTTGGGATTAAGGGCATATGACTCCCTAGTACTGGGATTAAAGGTATAGGCCTCTACCATTGGATTTAGTTCTGCATTGATTTTGTGTAGCCCAGGGTGACCTTGAACCCACAGAGATCCATCCGCCTCTGTCTTCCAAATCCTGGGATTAAAGGTGTGTGTCACCATTGCCTGACCTTTAATGGCTTTAGTTTTGCCTCTTGTCTTCAGGAAAGATTTATTATATATATTTGTATTATTTGTATTATATATATATATATATATATATATA
>LOJH01003528.1:1332-35190 GCA_001685095.1 Ellobius talpinus | reverse complement strand
TTCTTTCTTTCTTTCTTTCTTTCTTTCTTTCTTTCTTTCTTTCTCTGTCTGTCTGTCATCTATCAATAATTTGCCTATTATCTCTCCAATATCTACATACCTATCTAACTTTCAATCAGAATGGAAGCAAATCACCCATGCATTAGAGTATTTTCTTTGAGACATGGAAGGACTGCTTGCCCTACATGCGACAGAATGAAATTTGCACTGTGATAATTGCTATTTCTGGCCTTTGATGTATCCAAGAATGAAGCAGCTTTTACTGGCCTCTATGCATTTAGATGGTTGGTGACATCAAATCCAATTATCGTCAACTGCATGACCACTGAAGCTGCTCTCATCTGTGAGTGATTTCTGACAGCAAGGAGAGGGAGGGAGAGCTCATAGTCCTTGCTGTAAGGCAGGCATGCGGATGGGGTGGGGCAGGAACCCAGAGGACAGCACATAACAGGGGAGCTAACATATTAAAGTAAAGCAGAACAGATTAGGAAGGAAGAAAGCGAGGCTGTTGGTGAGCTAGCATTGAATGAATGGATTTTGAAGCTGTCAATTACAAACACCTTTTACAAAAGGCTAAACCACAGCCTGCGGGACTGATTGTCATTGTCACAGAATGTATTCCCACAAACATTTTCACATTTGTGACTCTCAACTTGACAGTGCCCAGAGTCCTATAAATGTCACTGCTTAGTTACGAGCCCCAATCAATTAACTGGGGATCTTTTGATGCTGGGATGCTTATGTGTAGCAGCAATGGAGGACCACTTATTGTGGAAACCCTGATGGTGACGCATAATCCTTGGTATGGAGAATTTCCCATGCATTCACATTTGGCAATTCTGGGGCTGAGATGTGAAGTGCTGTCCTCTATTAACGTAGTTTCTTGACTTAATGCTTCATTTTGCATGTGTGTGTGTGTGTGTATGTGTATGTGTGTGTGTCCTTATCCTTGTTTAGCTCCCACAGATTCACTGCATTCCTCACTAACCGTGTTTCTGAAATGTTAATGAAGCCAGCAGACAGGAATGCTTGGGAAATGTATTTGGGGAGAATCTCCCCTCTTTTCTACAGTACTTTTGTCCATGTACTTTGTATATGCTAATGTGTCATTTTAATTACTGCTGTTTCCTACTCTTGCTTAACTAAATAAATATCCTGCAAAAATAGAAAGCATCTACTTGGCTGTATGTTCTACAAAATAAATTTTGTATGTTATGTTCAGCCTTGACAACCTCCGCCTCCTGTGTCCTCACCCTGTTCATACATGTCCCCTAACTTCTGACATTGACTGACGAGAGTTGTAATATCCTGATTATAACTCTGAATATGAACAAAACATTGTCATGCTAGTTATTTATTTGATACCCAAATGGACATGGTGTTTACTCAATGGGCTATTGTTAAAGCACTTAAGCCATAGATATCTAATTTATGTAATGTTAAGTCCCCCAAAGTCCCATCATTTCACCATGGCAAACACATAGGTGAGCTAGCATTCCTGTCTAAGCTACAGCTTTGTGAGGGCCACAAGACCTCTCTTCAGTATAACATTATGTTCCACTTTCCATTCAGTGTGCCATACACCCTCACATTTGACATCAACCTTCAGTTAAGCAAAGGGCTATCTGGGCCATGAGACCACTCCCTTGTCCTTTTCCTAGGTAGACTAAATAGAGTATTTGAACAAGCATGGCAAGGACAATTATTTTCAGGGTAGTATAACTTGAATTTTATGATAAATTAGACATGGATTTTTTTGAGGAGGTTCTGTTTGTTTATTTTTTAATTAAAATCTGTTTTCTTCCTCAGGTTCTTAACAATGGCATTTCTTCAACACTTATATTTCACTCTTCTTGCTTTTTTCTCCCTCAAGACTGGCAAGCCATTCTCTTTAGGATTTAAATGTTTGTAAATTAGTTCTGTCTCATGATGCAAAATGTTGTTTGCATGTAATGACCAGATCCTTTGCTACTTATCAGCATTGCTCAGTGAGAGCAATACATAGTGTTTAAGCTACCCAGATATCTTCATTTCCCCACATACCAGGGTCATCTTATTTAACTACTTAAGTACATTATAGCTATATCAGTTTTTAAAGATAGATTATAAGGTTGTAGTAAAAAGAACAAAGTCTGTAAAACATAATAATATTTTTATTTTGAATGGATTTCTCTTAAGTAAAGGGTGCTTTCACTGAAGATAAAAAATAGTAATAGTAAAAGCTAGTGTCATTCCAAGATATATTTATAGACTTTCCTTGGAAAATACTTAGAATTTTCTTCGAGATTGTAGGTACTTTCCCAACTACGGGGTCTGACAAGACAGTCTCTTGAGCCCCCCACCAATGGATGTTTTATTACCCATTAGGGCCTTTCTACCTTTTCATCTTTACAAAGCGAGTAAATGGTTTTCTCTGCTACATTCAGTCTGTAGATCTTTCTCTCGAGACACAAATCTTCTCTTGTTCTTTGGCGCTATATTTTTTAAAAATCCTATGATATTTTCCAGAACAGCTGAGTTTTAACTGCAGCTTCGGTAGGCTCAAATGTCAAGACTCTAAATGAAAACCAGGAAAGTGAAGATCTTCGCTAACCTAATTGGTGTGTTGTTTGGGGGGGAGATAGTTTCTTAACATGCTGCCTTGAGTGTACAAAATTGTTTCAATTTCTAGAAAGAGCTTGAGATTGATTATTTCACGAGAAGCTGTTCTTGAGCAAAGACTACTTTTACTAACCACTACTTCCCAGGAAGGAAACCTGCTTTATGAGTGTGCTGTGACAATGCCTGCCATTTAAATAAAGACTATGGGGAAATCACTGCCTGGATCCACTTTGTGAGTGCTAGTTTCTGTGTTTAGACCCCAGAGAACAAAAACGAAACAGTAGACATAAGACGTGAAGGGATGAAAGTGATATCTTTGCCTCTGACCCTTGATATGAATAAATTAAGTTTCAAAACTGGAAAATGTAAATATAAAGAAATACTTTAAGATTAACGAACCTGAAACAATACAATAAAATTCATCATCTGTTATTCTGCAGTGTTGACTCTCTTTCTTCCCCTCCATCTTCCCCCTCCCTTCCTTTTTTTCTCTCTATTTTTCCCATAATATTTATGAGAGTTGGGAAGCCTGGGAGTTTAAAACTTATAAAAACTGAGAAGTAATACTATTTAGAACTGAACTGAAGAATAGTGGATAGACAATTACCTTAATGTGAATCTTGTCATCCGTGGAATTAAGGAAGACTCTTCCTCCTCCAGGGTGACATTTCAAAACAAAAGCAATAATTGATCAGGCACTAGAGATGATCAGAAAACAAATCTATAAGAAACTGACGACTAACACACAACTCTTCTCCTGCATAGCAAATCCTTTCCTTTCCATTTTTCCAAGTATAAATGAAAAAAAAAGTCAAGTTCTAGAGAAAACAAGTGGACAGAAATGCCTGGATTTCATTCCAACAAACCATTGTGTTTCCAATGTGTCCCGATGTCTGATTGCACTGAGCAGAAGGATTTGAATCTATTGGCTAATGTGTGTTTTCAAAATGACAAGAAGATTCCTAAGGGTCACATCCAATCCTGAAGTGTTCCTTTCCTCCTCCTTCCCTGGCCTACCACATGTCTTAATCCGAAAGAGTGTGTCAAACCATTATAGACATTTCTCAAGTCATCCAAGAGTCATTTGGCAGATTTTTATTATGTTCAAAGATGTGATTTTAGCATAAAAAGCTGCTTGTTACTTTTGGTCTCCTTGTCAAGATTCACTTCAGTGATGGAACAGATATTCACTGGCAAGAAGATGCCGGCAGGGACAGATTTAAAGAGGCAATGAGATCAATATTTGGGAGCTTTCTTTGCAGAAAGTACTGAGTTAGTGTTTGTGGCTTATGGACCACAGCTGGATGATTGTATCCTTCATATACAGGGCAGAGAACTTAGACTGTAGAGTAGGGATGCATAGCAAATTGAAAAAGAAAACACTGTCTGGGTTCAGTGATTCCTAGAGTTAGAGACTCTAGGGTTTAGGATGTTTAAAGAACTCCTATTTCAATTTGCTCTTGAATGCTTAAACCAAATCTAACAGTTACTGAACTCCCCCCTCCCCGCCACCCCCAGCAGGTTCTGTATAAAGTCTCTCAGACCCTTGTTCAGATTTAATTTCCATATGAGGGATGGGCTGTTAACGAGGACTTTGTGGTTCAAGGAAGTTAAATGATTTTCCCAAAGATACATGACTAGACTGAAATTTGTGGATTCAGGGTTTGCACTGACTCATACGGCGTCACAACTGGTGCTCTCTACAGTGGCACTCGGCTATTTCAGTCCTTAGAGAACTGATGGATGCACCTGAAAAAAAAAGACTATGCTTTGCTATCAATCAAATTCAGGTAATAACACATTAACACATTCTCTTACTCTATCAGGGTAGTAGTTTTTGTTGTGGCTCCTCAAATTGCCAAGGTCAAGTCTTTGGAACTTTCCCTTCTACAGGTAGATGATACTCATAAAGTTAGGATTTACATTTGGTGGTTCAAATCTCCTTTTCTTCTCTGAAAAAGGGAACAATGTCTTTAAAATGATGATGGATACCAACATCTTCAAAATATAGACAACTTATAACGTATGGCATTTATTTCTCATTAGAAGAAGGAAATCTCAGCACATATTTATCAGCAACAGTATGGAGAAACTGATAGGGTACAGTTCTCATAGAGTCCAAAGCAAAGTATCTTGCAGCCTTAACTACTTTCCTTGACAAAGTAACTGATAAAAGAACAATTATAGGAGGAAAATTTTATTTTGGCCTATTGATTCTGAGGCTCCCAGTCCATTGTAATGGAGAATGCAGAGTGGAGACCTCAGAGGCAGAAGGAGCATGTGATGGAGACTCGTCATATCACAGTGAACTAGGAAGAAAGACTTGTTGAAAGAAGGGGCCAGGCTGGAACCTTTAACATCCTGTCCCAGCCATGTCCTACCTTATAAACCTCCCCTGCCCTATAAGACATCACTACCCACATGGTAAAAAAAATGTTAAAAAAATGAGCTCAGGGCTGCAGAGATGGCTTCGTGGTTTAAAGAACTTGTTGCTCTTCCAGAAGATGCAAGTTCGACTCCTAGCACCCACATGGTGGTCCACAATCACCCATATCTCCAGTTCTAGCGGATACGACAACTCTCTTTTGATATCTGAAGGCATCAGGAATGAATATGGTACATGTACATACATGTAATCAAAATGCTCATGTAACATAAAATAAATAAATAAATCTTAAAGAATGAAGAAGAATCATAAACCCATTGGGGACATTTAAAATGTAAGGAACATTTAGCTCCCAGGTGATTGCTTCAAGTTTCAGTGTCTTCAATAGAACAATGGAAGGAAAACAAGTTTCCACCTCTGAAATCTCTCTGGGAATGGTTAATAGTCACCTACAAAGCTATCTCAGACTTCCAGCCTTGATTTTTCCAATTTAAATACACATGTTTAATATTTATTGACAGAGCACTTGGTAAATGAATGCTGCATCTACTCCAAGAATCTGGTACACATACTATGGTCATTGTGACAATCTTCTAAGGTCTGTTATATATCTACCTACACTTCTTAGATAACAAATCTGTTGTGAGAAGAAATCAAATTCTTTCTTAAGGTTCACACAGGTAGATAAGTAGACAGAGAGCATTCAAGCTGGGAAACAAAGGAAGTGGGCAGGAGGCTGAATATGAGCTCTATAGAAAAAAACATCTAGAGAGAGGCACTTCCACATGCTATAGCATGAAGAAAGGCCCCAAAGCAAAAATGATACCCAAAAGAAAGAAAAAGTTTGGGAGAAGTTGACATGAATGCAGCCAACTACATCTTTCACTTAATGAGATGGCAACTTCCTACTAACCTGTGGAATTTTCCACATTGTCCTGGGCCTAAGTTGCAATAAAGAAAAAAAAATAGAATGCTCTCTGTGACAAATGATGACAGTGGGAGAGGGAAAGCACAGCCCTGTGTTCAGATTCCAGATGGAGTCATTGATGTTGTCAGGTAGAAAACCATTTGACTTACAACCTCAGTCATCTCAGAAGAGCTGCCTTTTGGATACCTCTAATATATGCGGAACATTGGTGCATAGCTCAGGCTTTGCCTAAATCTTCTTTACTGCGTTTTAAAAGCCCAGAAGAACTTTTGAGATGCAAACTTAAAGCTAGGCATTTCTTAACAGTGAGCATGACGGGGAATCCACATGCATGGCACAGCAGTTCTGGAGTCTGGGGTTTGATGACCCTTGGGAGAGGTTTTTTAAAAGTTGTCCTTCAGTTTTATTATCTGGAGAGAACAGGCTGATAACCTTTAGGAGTTTGAGGGGAGAATTAAGAGGTTAATACAAATGAAATGTGTGAGATTGCTTAGTTATGCAGGGAGTAGTGATCACATTAGGTTATGAACTGAACTTTTAATGGATGTTGGTCTTTGGCTTTCTATTCACCCTTCAGAAATTATGAAGATGGAGTTGTTGCTGTTGTTTTACATTATCTTGTTAAATTTAACAGTTAAATAGTAACAGGGCCATATTCTCTATACCCTTATCAGTTTCATTGTGCATGATAGCGGATGGAACCTTTCTAAAATGCCACACATTAATTTCTTTTGCACCTCTGTGGCAAAAACACATGGCAGAGAAAATGAAAGCGAGATGGAGTTTGACTTCAAGGGAATGTCACTCCATCACTCAGGAGAAGGCTTGGTGCTAGGAATGACTCCATCAAGGGATCAGCAGTGTGCTATGACAGCAGCTCATGTGTCCCCGCAAAGGAAGCAGAAGGCACAGGTGAGAACCAGGGGCTGGGCTAACCTTCAAAGACTTTGGAATAGTGATCTGCTTCTGCCAGCCAGGCTTCCTCTTCTTAAGACCTTACAGCCTTAAACACCATCCTACATACTGGGGACTCGTATTCAAACTAGGAGCATAGGAAAGACGTTTTGCATTCAAAGCACGGCCATGCTTATAAAACCAAATGTAGTATTTCTTAACATTTAATGGCCGTTTTTCTAAAAACCTTCAGAGCATCCAGCAACAGTGTTTTGATATGAAAGCTTAGAAAGAACACCCTTGTGTCGGAATAACCCAGCATTATTCTTGCTCACTCAAAATTAATTTTCCCTAGCTAAGTTACTTAGCTATAGCTCCCGGATCCTAACTCCTCGTATATAAAAATCTTTATTAACTTTCTAGTTATTGTTGCTATATCCTGTGATGTGAGATATATTGCATATGCTGTGTTAAGGGTTAGGCAGAGTTGATAGGAATGAGAATTGCGAAGTTGTTAAACTTCCGTCCTATCATTTTTACCATAATAAGAACCCTAAAATTGAAGATATAAATATGTAGATTTTTTAAAACATATATTTATGAAAACAGTCACATGTACTCAGACTGATATCTACCTGCCTCTCCATATTTCTCTGTCCCTGAATAAGAAACATTTAGGCAGTTTCTATTGAATGGGATGTGAGTAATGGGTCATAGCATTAGCTCTCAAGATAGCACGCAGATAAATACTCAGGGCTTACCACAAAGGTGATATGGAGGGATAACGGGTATTTTTACAGCCTCTGCTCACTTACCCCTCCATACTTTGGTGGGAAGCTGTAGCTTTAAAGAGCAGGTAACATAAAACTAAGGCCAGCTATGATCAAGTGCCATAGCTTCCCACATTAGCCCTGTTACTTAAACTGTTTTTATTTCTGTAAATCTATTTTTTTCACCTGTAAGATGAATAAAATAGTATTCATTTCATTGATGCGTGCAGAGATTTACATTACATTTAAAAGCACATAACCAATAACTAACATTTACCAAGTTCACATAATGCAAACTTCATTTGTTTGGATCAGCCTGGCGTTTTAGCAGGCATTTAAACAGACCTTGAAGATTCAGCTTCTGTAACCAGCCAGAAGAGGTTAGTTTTGTCCTGGTTTTTCAGGTCAAACAAAGCAGAGCTATGGAAGTCCATATAATTTTCCTGGCGCAGAAATTAAAAAAATATCCATGGTAGAAGACCACTGAGCAGGAGGAAGAACTGCTTATGCTCATTAGGTCGAGGATGTTTCTCTTTCTTGAGGTTTACGCCTTTTTCCTGTTCTAGCCAAGCATAGTGGCTCATACCTGTAATTATACCTGAGATAGGAAGCTCATGAGTTCAAGGGCAGCCTAGGCTACTTTATCAATAGCCTTGTCTGAGAACAAAATGAAATGTGTCTTTTGTCAACCAACGCTACATGCACAGTCAACATCTACAATTTTAGTATTAAAGGTATAAGTTTGAGAGCAGTAAAAAAGTAAACTAACAATTGCACTGAAAAAAATTTATTAAGTCAAAAATGGAAATAAAACAAATACACTCTTTGTCATAACACATTCACGTTTCCTATGTATTTATCTTTCCAGTAGTGGTAAAGTCATAATAAAATATTAGGGAAGCAAATACTTTTCTCACCTATGATATCTATTGTTCAACGTGTTATAATGATTTTCTTCATGTTATTTAAATCTAAGATTAGAATTCACAGAAAATTGGTAGGCATAAGTGAACTCCTTTATGGTCACACAGAGGTCACAAAGTCATAATTTGCTGGCTTATATAGAAGTACAATTACAAATTTCTTACAATAAGTATTTGCATATTTACAATAAAATTAGCTGCATCATCAAACATTCGGAAGCAAAAGGTCTCTTCCTATACATGAGCTTGTAAAAGAGTTGAGAAGCTAGCAGGAATGGAAATGGTATTCAATAAACTGGCTTTGGCATTGCACCTCATAAAGAAATTACACACATCAAATGTGCCATTTAATTAATATAAACCCTGACCCCAAACCTTTTAAAGTGGATTTTGCTCTTATACGCAAGACTATTTTACATGAAAGTGAAATATTTACAACATTGGCATATGAAGGATGTGTATTATGTATTGTATGTTTGGATTTTGTAATAAAATATGTTTATGGTGATGGAGAATACGCTAATACAAATTTTTTAGTGAGATTTCCATAATAATTTGTTTGACTTATTAAGCACAAAATTCATGTTTACAAGTAACACAGATATTTACTGTTAACTGAAAGTGAGATAAGTCTTATTTTGAAGGTACAACCACAAGTGTCATAATTATTAAACTCACCAAGGTTGCTGAGAACAAGTTTGGGATTCAGTGCTTACAAATTCATATTGAAATCTAAATATGCCAGCAGCTCCAGTAGAGGGCACTGTGCACGGGTCTGCACCCTGAAGAGTCTTTGTTCAGCCTGCGGTTCCTCTTAACTCATGCAGGGGCTCCCTCTGCTGTCCTGTTAGACCCGAGGACAAATACGTCAGTGAGTGCACCCCAAATCTCAAAACTGTTCAATCATAGTCTCAAGACTATAGCATAAAGCAGTTACAGGTCACCCCGACTTCAGCATCCAAATCTGAAAAGTTAACATGCAAACTGAATGGAACTTTGGTAAATGGTTCTGTAGATATATCCTGAAGAATGTTATTTTTTTTCTAAGAAGATCGGGTGGGCCAGTAAGGGAAAGGGAAACGATAGCTTCATGCTGCACATCAAGAGAAGGGAATGTGTAGAAATAAAAACTGCAAGCAACTGAGATCAATTAAAACATCGAGACACATGCACACGTGTGTGGTGTGTGTGTGTGTGTGTGTGTGTGTGTGTGTTTGTGTGTGTGTGTACCTGCCCAGGGAGAAAGGTAGTGTGTTGTAGTGGGGATGCAGTCCTTATCTGACCTCTTCTAGCTTTCATTCATAGTGTTTTATTATATTTTTATTTTAAATGAATCTGGAGACTAGTATTTGACAAACTTTTAGGGTTTTTTTCAACCTAGTGGAATAAAGGGAGATAGTTTGTGTTTAGACACATGTAAATAAGGTATATTTTGAGGTAATTATGCTATAATTATTTTTTCTTAAGTCCCTTTCATGTTATCTGGGGGGGCTTGGCAGAAAAGCCTTCTACCACTGGCTGTGCATCTCACTGCAGACTCAACCGGGCCCAATGTCTACAACAAAGCACTTAGCTAATTAACGAATTAACCTTCATTTTAATTTCAAATCAGTGTTATAATTCTCTCTTACCTGGATTTACCTTAAAGCCTCACATTAGTAACTGAAATTGTTTTGGCCTTTGTACCTTCAAGCCAAACACAAGTCATGGTTTCAAACACAACTGTGGAAATTGTTAGAATGGGGAAACCTATTGGCCTTTCAAAGTGAATATCAATAAATGAAATCTTCAAGCTTTAAAACACAAAGATAACAAATCTGGTTCTAGTAATTTGTAAGTGAGTTTTACAATGGTTTGTGCCCAAGCAGCAGTAAAGGTATATGCTGGCTACATCATAGTAACAAGAGACACAACTGAGCAGTAGAGTTTTTACAGCATAAGAAATAGATATATCTTCAGATCTGTTGCTCAACTTCAAACTCATGAGTCATGTAGTTCTTATGGGAGAAATGCAGCTTTCTTCTTTTTATCACATTTCATTTATAGAGTTTGGACTAATGTGTTCTAGAGTCCAGATGTGGTCCAGAAGGCTGGACATAGAAGCTCCGTGCTGAAGCACACACCAGCAACCATAAGATCTTATTTGCAACCCTCAGCAACACACACACATGAACACACACATGCACACACACATGTCAACACACACAAATATACAAGCCAATTTTTCTGGTTGCATGAAGTTTTCATGTTTAATGTATATATTCCTTGGGCCATCAACTCTGCTCTATTTGTAAAATTCTGGGACCCACATTTAGCGGAAGAATAGAAAACGGTTAAGACAATTTTCTTATCATTGAAATGTTTTTCATAAGTAGCCTGTTGTTTCATAAAGAACATTTCCATGGTCTGAAAGGAAATGGGGAGGCAATTTCAGAAGTTAATGTTTTAAGTGAGGGATAAGTTTGCCTCCTGTTTGTTCTCATTTGGGGCCTGGTAGTAGTGCCTCTTTTCTAGAGGCGAAATTTTGCTTAGGTTCTTTTGGACTTCATTGGTGAATTAGTGTGGGGTCTTGATAGTTAGACATGGAAAAGGATGGATTTTATTCCTCCAGCTTGAAATACATTTTAACAGTAGCTAATATTTCTTTCAAAAGAGCATACAAAACAATGGTCTTTATTAGGACAGTTTTATATGGTTAGTCATAGGACAAAACTTAGTTTACAACTTTCTGTTTGATGTCTTTATCATGGTAAACCTAAATTTCAAATTCCTGTTCTCACCAACCTTTTTCTCTAAAAGCAAAAGAGGAAGCACAGACTCCAAACAAAATGAGATAGTTTATTTAATATTATGCTACAAATCACAGTGTGTATGTGTGTGTGTGTGTGTGTGTGAAGTGTGCTCTGTGCAGGGACACATGGAGCAGTGTGTATGTGTGTGTGTGTGTGTGTGTGTGTGAAGTGTGCTCTGTGCAGGGACACATGGAGCTCAGAGGTTGGCTATCTTTCTGTAACACTCTGTACTCTCTCCCTTATACACTGAGATAGAGGCTGTCTGTCTGTCTGTCTGTCTGTCTGTCTGTCTGTCTTTCTCTCAGAATGGCTTTGCTGGACTAGCTGGCCAAAAGCATCAGGATCCACCCCTCGCCAACATGCCTCACCCAGTTTAGGATTACTCTTAGCCTTTAACTGGGTTCTAGGGCTCTGACCACAGGCAGGGTCTTGTGCTAGCACAGCAGCCATTTGACCAAATAAACTGTTTCCCTGTCCATCATCTTCTACTCAAAAGAAGACTTTTCTTAGATTTCAATAACGTACTGGCGTAAGAGCACAATTATCGACACCATTCCAATTAGTTTTGAATGACTTGGGGCCGGGAGAATGCTTTATGAAAAGGGTGAGTTAGCATGCTTACGTATGTGAAGTGTTTCTTTAGAACAACTGCAATTAAAACAAAATAGAAACGGATTCCAGTTCATCCAGCAGCCTCCTTACTATGACTAATGTCTGTAGATCAGGCTGAGTGATCCAGGCTGGACTTCCTCTCCGAATCGGCTCTGTGAAGACAGAGCAAAGACAAAAATCTAATAATTAAGAAAGATTCTTGGCACTGATTTTTATTTTATTTTAGTTTATTTTTAGGAATGTCTAAATTTCTTGTCAATGCTTTGGACACCAAGTGTCTCCCTGTGTCTACTTCATTAAATGACTACACAACCCATCTTCTCTGTCTTTCTGAGAGTGACACAGTACTTTCTCCCAAGGAATGTGTCAAGTAGTGCCCACCTACTGTAGCAATGAGGAAACTCTGCAGGTCTGGGAAAGCAGAACAAATCGAACTTGCCCTCTTTCAGAATTACCAACCATCTCAGGAGGCTGTTTTTATCTTTTTATTTTTTGGAGAAAAACTCCTATAAAATTATCTGCTTTAAATATGAGTGATTGTTCTTCATTTTTTAAAGATAAGAGGGATAAAGACTATAGATAATTTTCATGGATCAAAGTAGACTGGTTTAGCTATTGGTTGTAAGGTTTTACTTGAATCTCTTACAAAAGATTTTCAGTTAAGTCTTGTTAGGTCTCTGTTTCGTAACTCTAAGCTCTGTGCTATTTACAATATTTTAACAGGGATTAGTGGAAGAGAGGTAAAGCGGTAAACCCCCACATTTAAACATTTTTTTTCCAAGCAGATTTTAGTTAAACGATCACAGAATATTTGCACAAAGGGAATGAACTGATAGGCTGTCATCTGCCACGACTCACGTGCCCAGCCTTTTTTGTGGACATTTTTACACCCCCACCCCCCACGGAAGTCACTTCACAGTAGGAAACCTAAACAGCTATTCATTGTTTAACTGCTAAGGGGCTTGGTTATCACCTGGAGCAACCTGGTGATACCATTAAGTGTGATTAGAAGTTTCAGAAAACTGTAGCAAAAACTGCCTAAGGATGATACAGTTTGATCATTCTGTGAGTTCAGATCCTTCAGAGGACACATACATGATCACCAAAGATTCCTCATGGCGTCACACTAGGTTTGAGGCTTAGCCTTCCTGTGTTCAGACTTCCTGAGTTATCTTCCTAATGCACATGACTTTTGGTCTTATAATAGACACACATATTTGAAAGAAAAGAAATGCATGATATATGCATGCATTTATAATTATTTTTTAAAAATGTCAAGCATTTCTTTCTCTATGTGTTTGTGTACCTGTCTGTGTCTGTGTGTACGTACACACAAGTACAAGTGCCTCTAGAGAGCATTAGGTCTCCTGGAGCTAGATAAATATATAGGGTAGTTGTGAGCTCCCTCATGTGTGTTCTGGGAACAGAACTCATGTCTTTTGCAGCAGCAGCAAGTGCTTTTAACTGCTGAGCCATCTCTCCAGCTCTGTGATCTGTGATTTTTCTGTTTTCTTTCTCTAGGGTAATGCCTCTCAGAAGACTTTAAAGTTTACAAAGTTTCCTTTAACTTTTTCTACTACACTCTCATGTAGCTAGTTTCAAATTATGGATACCTAGTCGAAAATTATGCATTATTTTTCTACTTTAGGAAATGGTACTTGAAATTGTTTGGCGTGGATATTTTTGTTTGTCAGAGAAGAACATCATTTTGATGCTTGCTGGTGGATTTTGGTCTGTAGGAACTGGCATAGCCTACCTAGGATCACTGAAGCCACAGGACTCTGGTATACTCGCCACCACATTTCTGTTTATCTACACACCTGGATGAGTGTCTTCATAGAATACCTACTATGCATTGTGACACCCTGGGAATAAAACACCACACCTTAGCCTACCATGAAAACCTTGCTCAATAAATGTTTGTGGAAGAAATGAATGAAAGAGAAAATTATAAATGTCTAGTCACATGAATGTGTGTTTCTTAGTTTCAGTTTAGCCAGCACACATTAAGAGGTCAACATGGTGAAATCTGCTTTGTATTTCTTTTCCACCTTTTTACTTCTCTGCAGAAAAAACGAGCTCCTTGCTACCTGAAGGACTATGAGCCCATTTGCCCCATCTTTTCTTAGGGAGTTTTGGAATTCAGGCGAGAGACTGTGATTAAAGTTGGCACAGAAAAAGTGCATTTTAAAAGTTGGTTTTCTAGTGACCCCAAATATCAGTTATTATGCGGAACTTCAAAGTTATACATTTTTGTTTCTTAAAATTAAATGACCAGAACTTGGAAAATGTTTATATTCTGGACTAGGAAAAAAAAAACACAAAATTCCCAACTTCTGTGCCCCTGCAAATCATCAGTAAGTATGCCCAAAATAAGTCAAGCAGCTGCATTCTCTAGCCAAGGCTCCCCCTGAAGAATAAGCATTCTTTAGTCTCCTTAATACCAATTTTAGCATTTAAAGGCAGAAGAAAGAGAACTCATATTTTTGTGACTAATCTTTGGTATTTAATCACGACTAATAAATTTGTGTAACTAAAGTTTGCAATTTTAAGGAATAGCCTTTTAAACACGTTTGCTTTTCAAGCTTTAGATTACGCTGTCTCATTTGTGCATATGTGCTCATAACAGACACAAATAACAGAATACAGACACAGTGTGTCTGAAAGGTTACATATTAATATACTACACACACACACACACACACACACACACACACACACCTCTTTTCACTTCCCGGTTGGCCAAATCTATTTCTGCCTGTGTGTGCATGAACTCATAGGCACAGGCTTCCACGGGCACACCCACACATTTCCCCAATTGTCATCCTTGGCCTTACACATTATTCTTTCCCAACTTCATGGCCTCAAGCATCAACATACCTTTCCTCCTCTGTTTACTGATTTACTCCTCACTTGACAAACATTACCCTGTGACCATGACCCACCCTCTCATTCTGCCTGCCTTTGCCAACCAAAGAGCCAGTGACTGCTTGAAATCCCTAACTGGGGGGAAAATATCATTTATCAGTGGCAAAGTTTAGAACTTGCAGAAGGGAAACCGACACTTGTGAGCAGCCCACTGGATTTCTGGAGCCAGCAGATGTTGCTGCTTGCCTTTAAGCCTAATGTTGTTTCCCACTGTGCAAAGATTATAATGTTTCATTTCTCGGTGAACTTAAGTGATAAGCCATTATTTCAGAAAGAATATGGCTTATCCAGGGAAAACAAATCAACACCAGTTCTCTAGTTTCAACCCCTCCAGAAAGGCATACCTCTCATGCCTTAACAAATACATTTCGATGCTCACTAAAATTTAGTCTAGGGCAGCCTAGCTCTGTAAGGACTCTGGGAAGCCAAAGTTTTCACACAGAGATCATGTGCACATTTTGCTCACACTGTATGAAACTAATAATCAAGAGATCTGCCCGAGAATATGTTTAGCATTGATGACCACAGAAGTCTGCCTTACAGCTTATGCGGTTGGGCTGACAGCTATTGCATACAAAGAATGTTCAGCCTCAACTAGCTTTCCCAACACCCTGACAGTGAATTACCACACATCTGCTGCAAAAAATAAAATTGTTCAATCCAAAGGCATAAGCTTAACCCTTGCTGTCTGGGCTAAGTCTGATTCATGGCTATAACCGTTGACTGGAAAAGACCCCTAACCACTGACCTTCACTATTCTAAATCTCTCTTCTCCAGTAGCATATTTTTTCCTTGTGGGTTCAAGCTAATTGTTCAGGATATAGATCTGCACTCCATTCTTTGAGACACTTCATTTTTAGAACAGATTGTTGTCGTGTAAAAAAAGAAAGAAAACCCTCAAAAACAGTTTATTTTATACTAAATTCTCCAATTAAGATACTTCAATTATGTCTGTAGCCCCACATGGTGGCAAAGCAAGAGAAGTCCATGGGTATTCCTCTCATGGAACAGACCCTTACGTTGCCCACATTATTAGTCTCTAGTATGCACAATGAAACAGCCCATGTGATGTCCAAATGTGCAGCTAGTTTCTACACGCTTACCATATTCTCTTCAAGGCTCTGCTCGCCATGTCTTCCCTCCCTGCCTGACAATATGCCGCCATGCTATAAAAGCCCTGATGCCCATTTTCAACGATTAGCTGTACATCAGCATTACCACCACAAATCCACAAGTTTCACATCAAGCATTAAATGGGATGAATATTGATCTGCTAAAGAGGATTTATTTATTTCTAGCTCTATCCAAAGATCAACTGCTAGCAGCTTTTGGGGGATCTGTGAAGCTCTCACAGCGCAAAGCTATTGCATACATGACACTGGACTTGACATTTCAGTTCTGGAAGAAAACCAAACAGTAAATTCAGTGCAATAATCCTAGATAAATGAGATGATCACTGGAAAAGCTGAGATAGTTAAGTGGTCTATCAGAGAAGTCCAACGGATGGTATTGAACAGTTGCTACCTAGAAGCTTCACCCATGTCAATATGGTCCAAAGCACCATCATATCAGATGCCAATATAATCACATTAAAACTGTCTCTACCTCCTGCCTGACTTGGATTCCTTTCTCTGTGTTTTTTTTCTTCTTCTTCTTCTTTCTTTCTGGTGATTCAGACTGACTGTAAATAATGCAAAGTGTGACAAAGCTCTAGCCTGGCAACTGTTTTGAATATGGAGAAGCAGCATTGTAATGTGGCAGAACATATATGAGGTGCATTAAATTGAGTTATGGTCTATGCAGAGCCAGGAGACTCCATATTCTCACTGCTGAAGCACAGCTCAAGGGAGTCTATCTGTGTGAGTTAAAGCTCATCATTTTTATAAGGCAAGAAAGGTCAAATGTGTCCATAAAAATGTAAAGACTTGCTGAGTCGCATCTTCCCCCAACAAGTCAAAAATGCCTAACCTTCTTGGTACCATTCTAGTCCTGTATTCCGTTAAAGCTCATGACTGGATGTGGGCTGAACCAGGTAAACACACAGCCTTTGCCTGAGTTTTTTATGGCTGAGTGAAGTGTGCTCAAACTATTTAACACAAACCCAAATTTACTTTTACCCATATAGGTATTTAAACATGGTCTTCTACAAATTTTGTTATTATAAAGTGGGAAAATTTATGTGGATTCATATTCCTTTAAAAGTATTGGGCTACAAACTAGTAAATATATACGAGTATCTCAATGATAAAACAAAGTAGATTAGAGTCAACGGCTTTATTGTGTCTGTAGACGTAAAAATATTCATTAGTTGTTGTAAGGCAACTCATCAAATGATTTCATTTGGAATCCTAGCAAGCACAGTGTAAAACATATGAAAATAATTTCTGAAGATGATGTAGTCACACTGGTCATGTGTGTATTCTTCTTACATTTATTCACGGCAAAGACAGGCATAAGTATGGTCTTATCAGAGTAGCAGTTCTGTGCAAACCCTTTGGCCTTCCGTCAGTTTGCAGATGAGCTTTTTGAAGATTGGAGGGTAGGCCTCTCATCAATGATAGAAAAGGCTCCTGTTTGCAATCCCTAGCCCCCATATCAACACAAAATCACTCATGCATAGAGTTGTGCATACCAGACAAAATGACTGGAAAATGCTTCACTTCCTTTTGATTTGTGGAGATGCCATTTTAAAAGAAGAGAATAGGCAGAAGTTTAAACCACTTCCTCACCAAAGAAGAAATAACTCTGGGATTTCTTGCCATGCTCAGTTCTATAATAATGTTGTGCTACCGGTCTGTCTAGGGGGCATTTTAATTATTAAGCCTGTAGACTTAAAGCATTTAAAGAACCAAAGAAATGAAATGAACACAAAGGGAGTTGGACTGGAAGCTATGTTATTTGAAGGTTCTAAAAACAATATCTCAATTTCTAATTACACTTCTGGAAAAAACTCTCTGTATTAATTATGTTTCTGGAAACTGAAATATTATACTTTGTTGTGGGTACTTGAGACTTTTGGTAGCAGATGTCCTCAGAAGAGCTACCACTTACCTTAATTAGAGTTTGTTCACAGACCTGAGGGTCTAGATTGCCAAGGCTCAGTGATGCTTATCAGTCTGAACAGGGTCACTTGGAGAAAGAAACTGGATTAGGCATCGTGTGTGTATGCACTTTACTCTCTGATGGCACAGTTCACTTTAAAACACTTTTGTCACTCTGATAATGGGGATCATGTACTGATGCTTAGACCAGATAGTAAAACACATTTGGACCACATGGGAGCAATTGCTTAGCTTGGTTCCTGAGATCTGTTAATTAGTCAGCTTGAAGACCTTTTAGAAACAGGCAAGGCATTGCTTTCAGATTCATTTTTTTTCACTTTCTTTTGGTTTTCATAAAGGAAGTCAGAACATGATAACAATGGTCTGATGGTCCCTTGGGTGATGAGTGTTCCTTCCCAGAGAAAGAATTTTCTACATTTCTGAGCGATATCCTTTGGGAGAAGGCAAGCAATACTTCCTCTTAGTGGGAGACTGAGAGCAGATTGTTATACAAGATTGCTCACCTGTATTCTTAAGCCATTGTCTTGGAAACCAGAAAAGCCGTGAGACTGTCAGTGCATTGATGACACCATAGAATACAGATATCTTGTTTAGCCTGACCCATTATTCATCACTTTCAATGTCCATGTGCAGAAGATAGCTTTCTTTCTCAGATCTTTGTGAGTGTCTTCTTCAACATTTCTGCTTCTCGCTGGTAGGTGTCTTAGGGGCAGAACTCACTCCATACTGAGCATGTCTGTAGAAACCAATCTCTCCATCTCTGTTACGCCTAGAAGTCATCAGTTGTGTATAATGGGTGTCCAGTAAATGGTCTTAGTACCAGGGAAGATGAAAACTTTCCAAAGCGATTAAATAGACCTGCAATGATTGCTACTCCATTAGTTCAGATCCAACCACTCAAAACTTTAAAAATGCTTTCATGAATGACTCAAACATGAAAGTCTCTAAAAAAGATATTTATGTAATTATTTATAGGTCTGTACATCCATATGTTGGATTCTAAAAATCATTTTACAAACATCTCAGCAGGTGTGGTTTTAGTATGCTTGGGATGGTTTTATCTAAAACTCAGGATACAAAATATTTGACTCACTTTTTATGTAGAGAATGTTGGTAGTTAACACCTAGTACGATGCTACACTGTCACTGACTGCAGGGCACATGATTGGATTAAGGTGGTTTCTCAGAGGAAGCAAAGTATAGCCTCCCCCCCTTTAAAAAGATAATGTTATCAGAAGTGTGTTTTCCTTTCTGTGGTGCGTGTAAGTCAATATCAGCTTTCTGTTGGTCACAAGTAAATCAAGGACATTTGGGTTATTATGCCATTTGGCTTTGTTTTTATTTTTTATTCTTTTTTATTTTTAATGTCAGCTTAGAACAGTGGTTTTCAACCTATGGGACCTGACCCCTTGGAAAACCTCTATCTCCAAAAAATATTTACATTACAATTCATAACAGTAGTAAAATTGCAAATTTATGGTGGTGGGGGTCACTGTAATATAAGGAACTATATTAAAGTGTTGCAGCATTAGAAAGGCTGAGAACCATTAGCTTAGGGCAAATATGCCTGAAAGGGTCTAAGGAGGAGGCTGGGGGTCATTGCACTAAGAACTGGACGAGGGATTAGAGTTGAATTGCTTAGTTAATCAATTGTCTCAATGCAGAAACCCAGAGGTTGGAATACTGTTTTGTTGTTTCAGAGACAGATCTGCTTAGATCCTTAAGCTACCAGGTTGTCAGCATTTTCCTACCAAGAATAAGAGGGTTTGCTCACGTCAGAGCTCTTTCTCACATTTCAGTTGGTCTCACCAGAGAAAAAGGCTCAGTCTTGTATCTATGATTTGGAGAATACCATTGCCTTGATTGAGACAACAGGTTTTGATTTCTCCCCATCCATTGTTCTGGGTACTTTTTCTCCTTTTTACATTAGAACAAAGGACTTGTTCTTAGCCTGCACCGCATGTGCTAGTAACATTCATGGGAAAATATAACAGGAAGGGCTTTCTTTTCCAGTTACACATTATACCACCACCTCACAGAAGTGCCAGCAGCATAAAACGTCTCTAACAGTAGCTGATTTGTATGCAACAATGACCATACGGGTAACTCGCCAGCAAACCCGAATCTCATATATAATGCATAACAGTTAATAAATCATAGTAAAATCAGATGGCTTCGAGCCAACAATACCTAACTAGTAATGGAAAGGGGTGGAAAGATTTATGGAGAGACAGATTCTGTCTGGATTTTGCTTTAAAGATGCTTGCCAACTACAGTGGAGTATCTTGGTTTCTAGCTCTCCCCTTGAGTTTCCTGGGGAGTCCTTCCCTCTTTTCCTCCTGAGGGTCCCTTGCAGAAAGCTGCTCCCCCTCTTCTTCTACCACCAGGTGGAGTATTCTCTGCTTAACATTTAAGACTTTTTATTTCAGACCAAGACATCATATGGGGAGAAAAATGTCCTTCTGGGATCTCTGGTTATTTAAATCTACAGTTTTTAGAATGCAGCTCTTCTCAATCAAAAACACACAGATTATGCCTTGAAACTTCTGGTCAAAAAGCAAACTTAGGCTTCGAGTGGCGTCTCACACATCTTGACAGAGAAGCAGAATAATGTTTTTGCTTTATAGATCAGAGAAAACTGTTCCTACATGTGTTCATTGGATATCGTCACCATTGTTTTACTTGCTGCACTGACCATCTGAATTGGAAAAATGCAGAATTTGCAAATCTGCCACAAGTCAAAGGAAAGAATATTGAAGACAGCATGTGCCACACAGATTTTAGAGAAGCACTCACTCTCAATCTGGTCCTGGTTATTAGTGGGTCTTGGCTAATTTCCGGTGCTGACATGGGTTGTTGAAATGAGTGGCAAACATGTCACCTCAGAGTCAGAAATATCTGAACCTAATGAATTAATGATCCTCTGCAAATTCTTACCATTAAAAGGTGAGGAAAATATATTGCGGAAGTGGGGGATGGGCAGTTGAAATTTGGTTAGTGCCTCCACTAGTTTAATTGTCTATCTTTTGTAGACTCAAGGTTCTATTTTAGACTCACACTCTATATTTTATGTTTACAGTTTCATTTTAATGAGGCACAGGATAGAGTTCATCTTCTTGAATGTCATGGTACCAACGCACATACTGTCACTAAAATAATATGGGTTATGATGTTTCATAGTGATGTGGAGTTAAAGAATGAAAGACGAAGGAAGCTTAAAGCAAACCTGTTGTTTGTTTATTTTTTCTTTCTTTTCTTCCCTAGTGCTTTGGGGATAGATGCCTTCCATCATGACAGCCACAAGATGGCAGTAATTCCTCATTAAACGGAGCGTCGCCTCTGCCTCTGCCCTGGAGAGCAGAGTGGTGACTGACTCCTGGTAGGAAGAGATGGAGGAAAATAGAGAGAACCTCCTAGGGTTAAAGGTGAGAACAGAGAGGTTCACGTTAGAAATAGTAGGAGTGGCCTCAACACGAGGGCAATCAGTTCTATCTTCATGTCTCCAGGTTTTTGGGTGGCAAAAGTTTCTGATGCAATCCTGCCATGAGTCAGAAGAGTTCTCTAGAAGCAATATTGCACAAGGGCTGCCCCTCTGGAACGGTTCCGACAAAGGACCAGTCTCATCTCTGGGTGTAGTAATTAATTTCCAGATGACTATGAAGACTTAGGCTTGTTTTGGAAGATTCCATCTCCTGCTCTTCTGCAATGTGCTTCATTAATGATAGACACCATGATGGCTGGCAAACAGAAATACGTGGCTCACGGTAGTTAAGACGTCATGTCTCTGAAAGAAGATATTAATTTAGAACAAAATAACCGAAGACAAAAATACATAATTCAGTGTGCAAACAGGCTTGTCCTAGAACACTCTGTGCGAGAAAACACAGCACAGCCCGTCTTCTGAGGTAGTCATGATATGCACGAAGCATTTCTGAGATTAGAACATCTTTTTTTCCTGTTTATTCTCGGCAAATGGCAGCTATTAGTAAAGGGATCTTTATTTCTGTAAATGTTACCTGACATTATAATTTAAATCCAGAGAATCAAAGAACTCCAGGAGAATTTAGAGATTCATCATCAGTAAGTGTATTTTTAAAACTCAGTGACTCAGCTACATTACACTCGCACAGAAGACACGAAGCTGGAGGAAGCAGGAGTAGGAAGCTTATCTGCCACAGCGATTTGAAAGATTAAATAAGGGAAAGGTCTGTAAAATTCCACAAAAAAAACCACAAAAAAATTCCACAAAAAATACTATCCAATGAGTTGTATTATGTTTTAATGTAAGTTTTATAACATTTCATGGAAAGGAATTAGACTTACTTTTGTTTATAGTAATAAAGTCTATCTAGAGGCCATTTGGTCTATGTAATCTCTTACTTCCTACTGAATTTTATAATTCTGATCCTATAATTCGTGATCGTGGCTAATTGTCTTCATGTATACACACAAAAGACAAAAGACCAAGAGGTTTATACTGGCATATCAACCTTCAAATGCTATTACTGGAGCTCGAGACGGCTCAATGACTAAGATCATGTACTGCTCTCACACAGGACATGAGTTTGCTTTCCAGCACTCATTATTAGATGGTGCACACTCACCTGTAACCCCAGCTACAGAAGCATCTTACGTCTCTGGTCCCTGTGAGCATCAGCTCTTATGTTTACATGTGCCCTGAACACAGACACACACGAACATAAATAAAATGTTATTTTCGATGCAATTTACCAAATACTGCAATGTATATTTGAAATTTCATAAGGAGTATATCTTAAGTGTTCTCATTCTAAAAAGAACAAGAAATATAAAAAGAAAACATTTAACTGTGGTAACTTTGGTAGGTTACAAATATGTTAACCATTTGATTATCAACTTGCAGTGAAGATATCTATCAATACACTCTGTACTTTCTATATAGTTAATTATACCTTCAGGAGTCCAGAAATATGTTATTACTGAGAATATGTGATTAATGGGAGAACTAATAGGTGTTTCAAAAACCAATTCATAGGACTTTGATTTAATTTGTATTACACATTCTTCTGGCATAAATCCAATGACTGAAAAACATACATTATTTCTATTCTCTCAATCTGTGGCCTATATAAAGTGATCATTTATGAGAGGAATTTGATGAATTTAATTAAAATCCTTATTTTTAAACATGTAGGCAGAAGCTAAATGTAACTCCTAAAATTCATGATACTTATTCTGTACTAACCACTGTCTTCATTTTTATTTAACTTACTTTTATTTTGAGCCAGGGAAAAGGTGAATATATACCTAACTTTGCATAAGGACTGAAGAATTTTGATCATTTTTTCTCATGCAAATCATATTTAAAAAGAGAGATAGATCCCTTGCTGAGAAGGAGAGAGAAGAGAAAGGTGGCTAAGTGAACCTATGATTCCTTTATGGTCTGTTTATTATTGTTGACTTATTCATAACATGCTGCTTTGGAACATTGCTTTGAAAATCTAGAAAGAGTAAGTAAAAGATTGTATGACTCTGAGAAGTGCACACTTCTGAAGCGATGACACCTTAAAGGAAAAAAAGAATTTATGAGCTAGATTTCATTATCAAAAAACCCCAATCTTCTAATTACAATCATCAAAGCCTATAAAAATGTATCTAAATTTTTACACAGAACACTACTGGCACTTCCTAAGGAATTCAGGTGTTATACTAATATTAAGGTAGTATTTACCATGGCAGAAGGAGGTCCCTACAAAATCAGCCCATACATTGAGTAATAGCGGAAGAATACAATCTTATTTAGCAACCATTATTCAAATAAAGTAGGCAGCACTAGAGAGAATGTCTCTTACAAAACTAGAAGAGCATGAAACTTTTGGAATGAAGTTTCCAAATGGATGAATACTTTTCAAAATGCTATGGAGAGGATAAATTGACTTACAGTTTTCATGTATTTATTTCAGTCTGTCAGGCTTGCATCACATGTGGGGTATTGGTGTTGCCAGCGGAAAGCATGGAGATTTAGTGTGTCTTGCTGGGCAAGTAGCAGAATTAAGTTATTGAAAATGGCTGAATTTTCCATTAATTCTTCTCACCATACCCACAAATCTGTTAAATAGTACAACCAAAAGAGCATGTGGATTTCTCCATCTAGCCCTTGAACATTTATGCCACAATAATGAGCTGAATGCTTGTGTTATATTCTTAATTTGACTAAAATGATCTGTATGATTGCATTGCTGTTTAATTTACTTATAAGAACTAGGTATAGGGTAGTGCAATGGGGAATTTATTCTGAGGCTCATCTGACATTCTGGATCTCAGGGGTCCTGGATTACTTGTAACCTAGAAACAGAATCTTACAAAGACATGCTACAAAATACACTTGGGAGAAGATTCTTAATTCAACCACCAGTTGCAAAGATGAAGGTCCCTTTCCATTTCATTTGTACATTGTATTTAACCTTTTGAAGTGGACATGGGCAAAATAAAATCTCTTATTATAGTGACACAATTTTAAGCAAAATACAAGGACAGTTCTAATATAGCCGTTATAATAGGTCTAAAGTGCCTTGATGTGCAAGGCTGTAGATAATCTAACGTGACTACTGAAACCACAATCCCCATTCTGAATTCAAATACTATACTGAGGAGAGTTTACTTTTGCAATATATTGTTATCTTCACAAATGTTTCACGCACTGCCATTTTGAATCTGCTGTCACTTGGTACCATGTGCTTTGGGCAGTGTACTTGGGGACTCCCAAATTATCACAGAGACCCTCTTGGTATCGATATTGGCATCTTAGAATCAGTGAGCACAACCCAAAAGACTTTGTGAAATGGTCATGCTAGTTGAGGACAAACGTGATAGATAAGTGATATTGGATGACAAGCAGGTATAATATATAATCTTTCATGTTATAATCTATTTTCACAGGCATAAAAATCCTAGGTACCACCATCTTGAATTCATGCCACTTGACTGCATAGGCAGTGCACAGATTCTAAAGTGAATCCTTTTCAAAGCAGTTTCACTAATGAATGTTTCTTGGTTCTCAAAAGAAAGTAGACCTCTTAGGCTGTGAAATACAACAAAACCAAACTACAAAAGGGGCTCAGTGAAGGTGACTGTGTCATATTAGGTAAGTTCTTCTAAAATCATATGGCATAGTTTTGGAGTCACCGTATTAAAACTATTTTATGACCTGTGAAAAAATGTCAAATAATCTGCTACCTTAATAGTGATACCTTAATACCTAAATCTTCTTATATGGAATTAAATGTCCATGAAAATATACACAGGCTCCAAAATTGAATTAAACTGTCAGTTCTGGTTCTGCACACCAAAGCATACTTTGATACGGATTCAAGTCTTTCTTTACATGGTGTGTTCTGCAAAAGTCTCATCTAAAGGAAAGGATGAAAGCAGGGCAAGGAACTCAGTAAGTCATGCAAGATTTTTGTACTGTGACTCACTCTAATTTCACTCTTTGTAGTGGTACAGGAAAATCCTAACCACCGGAGTCTTCTCTGTCTCACTCTGCCACTCTCTTGCTCTTTCACTTTTGGATATCCCCCTAGACACACCACACACACACACACACACACACACACACACCACACACATGTACACACACACCACACACACATGTGCACACACACACACGAGTGGAAAGAGAATTACAGAAATTGCATACCAAGCTGAATACTTTTTGGGTCTTGTATAATAAGTACTTTTGAAATTATGGAATAAACTAAGTAAACTAAGCTACCTGTTTCAGAGAAGACTAGTTTAAAGAATTTAGTTGCAGCTAGTTAAGTCAATCTCCATTTTTTTTACTTATTCTACTTGCTTTTCCTGTTCTAATTTTTGTTAAAAATGAAAAGGCATCAAGAGTAATAGGATGAGCACATAAACACACCACATGTGGTGTTCAAGAATAATCTCAGCCTGTTTCCCAGTTATTCACTAGATACATACTTGGGAAGTCTAGCTCTACAATCTTTGGCAGTTTGGAATCTGCAAACAGGACACAAAAGACTTTGTGGAGTGGTCATTAGAATGGCCATTCTGATTGAGGAAAAGCATGATTGGTAAGTGACACTGGATAGTAGTAGATCTAATGTGTATTCTTGCATGTTCATACTTCATTTTTGAGGGTACAAATATCCCAGGCTCCATCATCTTGAATTCTTTGCTACTTGATGACATATGCAGCCAGCAAAGAAAAACAGAGTACTAAAAGGGGGAGCATATTGTTGTGAGCATATAGCCTGAAGCATAAAAAAGATAACAGTATATAGTTTATTATTTCAGGAACTGTGTGAGAGAATTAACACAGTTTTAGAAATAACAAAACTCAGCAACTACCATGGAAGTAAAGTATAAGGCATTGCTGGAGACCTTGTACCGTCAAAGGCCAGGACAGTTTCTCTAAGTAACTGACATTTAATTTGAGGCTTGAAGGATTGTAACGACCTCGAGTTTTATTGTTCAGTGCTGTGGTTTCCCAACCCTACAATGAGATGCTCTGGATCCTTAAGTAATGGCTGCTGACAGGGTCACCTGACTGCTTGCTGCTTTGAGGAAGTCAGCATTACAGTTTAGTTCTATGACACAAAAGGGAAAACAAATGAAATCCCAAAGCTTTCAATGCAGTTCCCCAAAGGCCATTTAATATAGTCTGGACAACTTGGAGGCTTGGATTTGTGTTGGATTATTGCCAGGAAGATGTGGGAGAAGTTCTCTGCTTGCCAGATAAAGGCTGCTTTATCGGTGTTCTCACTGAGCTGACATCGGGGGAGGGAGGATTTGTCCTCACTGTAGAGGGTCCCAAGGGGAAAGTCAAGAAAAAAAAGAAGCTGGAGAAGTAACGGAATTGTTCTTGCATACCCTGCTAGACCCTAAGGGAGAAGATCATCATCTCAGCTTGGCTATAGCTCAGTCTCCTGAAATGGCCTCTCTTTACCAATTCTACACCAGGATGCAGTGCCCCTTGAAGATGGTGGGCAGGATACGTAGGTAGGAGTGATATATTTACAATGTTGTGGGTTCTATGTGTAAATAAAGTCTTTGGAAATAAGTTAATAAATTGGCAGAAAGAGACACGAGTCTTTCTATATACACGGGGGGACTGTCCAGAAATGTATTGAACAGACCCAGGAACCACTTCAAGTTTTACAGGGCTCTGTTCAGACTCTGGTTCTCATGAGAAAGATCTTCAAATGAAACAATAGAGAGGAGGGAGAACATAAATTAGGGTGTCTGTAGATGAAGAAGCTTCCAATTTTAAAACTAACTTATTTTGTATGTGTTCAGTATGTACATATGTACATGTTCCAGGGTGTTCATGTTTCATGTGCATTTCTGTGTGCAAATGCACACATTCATATGTGTATATGCATGTGTATATGCATGTGGAGATCAGAGGTCAATGTTCTATCACTTGCTACCTTGTATTGTGGGATGGGGACTCTCACTGGTCCCAGAGCCCACTGGTTCAATGCTCTGACCAGCAAGCTCCAAGGATCTCCAAGTCTCTCCTCCCAGTGCTAAGATTATAGGCATGTGCTTCCATGCTTTACCTTTTATGTGAGTTCTGGATGTTCAAACTAGGGTTCCCATGATTTCACATATGAGGAATGCACTTTATCAACCAAGCAGTCTCACTGTCCAAGTAGAATCTTTAATCCTTCTTCCCCAGCAACCTGTCAAGTATTTCTTTTTGTCTTCTATAATTCTTCCCTCTGTCTTTCTCTCCTCTTTCTTTTTCTCTCCCTCGAAAGAGAGTTAATAAATAGCTGACAAGATATCACATGTGTAGAGAAAGTTAAATGGGAGAGAGACATCAACTAGGTTGGGGTGGCAGTAGCAGCTGCTGTCTGTTTCAAGCAGAAGGATACTGGCCATAGAAACTGCAGGTCTGATGGCAGGTTCCCGGCACACCATTGTTTCTCATCGGCTTTGGATACCTGTTTTCCAAGTCCTTCTATACTCTGTATATCCTCTCTTGTGACTTTCCAAATGTCCACTGTGCCTTCTGGTTTGGTTGAAGGGTTCACCATTCACCAGTAGCCCCTCTTTGGGTTTGTTCCTCCATTTCTCTTAATCTCTATTCTCTCATTGAAAAATATGAATAATAATATCTAAGTGACAGAATTGTGGGATTAAGAAAACCAATGTCTTTGTGTGTCATAAATCTTCAAGAATATAAATGGTTGTCACTGTGACTATCAGTTTTTATATTTATGTTAATTCCAAGTATTTATTTCAATGTATGCTAAGCACATGTTAGATTATAGTGATATTGAGAATACAGACAAAGTGGGTGTTAGCACTTCAAAGAACAACAAAATTGGAGTGGTAATCAAGCCTCACAAGAGAAGTCAGAGCAGAGTTATCGAGATGCTTAGTAGAGCAAAGCATTCCTAAGGACAGATGTGTGAGTAGCCAGGTATAGATTTGCTTAATTGTTTCATTTTAATGCTTTTAATAGCATCACATAGTTTTTATCTTTTAATTTCTCCCTTTCTATAGACACACTGGCATGTAAGAATTTCAGTTTAATTATGTTGGAATTATAAATGATTATTAGTATTTGCCAAGTTTAGTAAAAATTCAATGTTACCTTGTTTTCAGTTAAATAATTATACATCAATTCATTTAAAAATATTTACTCACTCAAGTATATATCAAGATTTTCACAAAACTATCTCAATAAGTTAATCCTGTGCCAATAGAGCCTATCTCTAAATCTATGGGGTCATAGACAATTAAATAATAACACCGAAATCTGTACATGGTTGGTAATATGATAGACTGTCAACTACTTATACCTTTCGATAGATTAGAATAAGTGTTACATTTTAGCTTTTTTGAGTTACTAATTCTATTGGCATAAACTTCCCATAGCATGTAGCTTTGTTCCTACACACTCCCCACCCAGTTTAAGCATGTCTTCTTCAGAATGCCCCTTTCTTACTCAAAGCTCACAATTTTACTAGCTCACCTTGTGTGAGTGTCACTTATGTGACCCACTGACCTATTGTGATCAGTGCATGTCGTTTTCCTCACTTACAAAGGCCATGCTGAGTTTCTTCCTCTGTTTGATTGTCCCTTGTTTGGGGTTAAGTGTTGAATGTGAGACTGCAGTGGAGTGATGACTCCCTGACAACACTCCGAAGGTCTAGGAGACAGATCCCTTGGTTCTTGATTCCATTGGTGCTGACTTAGATGTACAGTGCAAGTTGGAGTCCTAAATGTCTTTTCTTTTATTAGTTTTCAGTTTCTCTTGATTAGAAAGTATTTAGTTCAGTTTCTTCAAGGCAAAGATGGGGTCTCACGCAGAATCATAACATCCTGTGTAGTGCTTCTTAGGAAGAATGCACTTAATACAAATATGTCAAGGAAATTCAGTAATATAATCACCAAAGATATGTACTACATATTTTATCTTGTCATTTTGACACCTCAGGCTAATTAAGGAAATTACACTTATGAAATAATGATTAAAATCATACTCACATGAAGTATTGAAAAATATTTCACTATTGAAAAACATTTCATTTTTTCCTTCCCCTTTAACAGCATTTGGCTTTTCTGTGCTCTATCAATTGCAGAAATTCCATAAAATTGACATCTGTTTATATTGTTCCCTTGCTGATTTCTCATTTCTCACCCATAGCCAACCTCAAGCCCCTTCATCTGTTGCTCAACTGGTTACAGATCTGTATCCAGTGACATTATAGACTAGGTTTCACCAAACTACGGGTTCCTGTAGCCTGTGAGGTGCATCATGCCACGTTTATGTGGCTTCTAAACATCTCTGATCTTCACCATTTGCATTCTCATCACTGATAGACATGCCTGTCAGCTTCTTGTCATCATTCTCCATGTATCTCATTAGCTTTTGAATTCTCTCTCTCATTCTTTCAGTTTCTACTAGGAATGGTATAGACAGCTTAAGAAGTTGTGCAGTCATCACAAATTCTTGGTAAAATTAAGAATGATAATTTTATAGATGGTGAGGATGAGCCATCTCATTAACTCATAGTGAGATAGAACCAGGCTGGAAATCATGTCTCCTTAAGTAAGAACTATTTCCATTCATCAAATAGATTTTACAGCACAGCTAATAAAAATGGCAAAATTATGTTTTTTTTTCTTTTTTCTTTTTTTTTCTTTTCAGAGTCCTTGTATCCTTTAGTGGCAAAATCTTTGCCATAAAAGTTTCTATTTTGTTATACACTTCCTATGTTACTGGGTATGTAATTTCACAAATGGTAAAGGTGGAGGACACAGATGGTGGACGGGCAAAGCATGCCTTTGAGTAAAGGTGGCATTCTGGTGGTTTATATATGTAAGAAATATGTTATCAATACTTGGGAGGAAGTGGTGTGATCTTAGTATTATGAACAAATGATATGTTAAATTTTGGAAAATAATATAAATGTATAATTGTAAAATCATCAGAAATTTATTAGATATGTGGTATGTGCCTTTTTAAACTATCAATAAGGCATGTTTCTGCCCTAAGTGAGTTAACTAGTAAACATATAACCACGATGAAATGTGGTAATGTTTAAAAAAGCTCATTAACTTGCTGCTTTGTGATCCACAGAGATTCATTCTACTTGACCTTTGGTCAAAGATGAGTAAATTTTCGTCAAGCAAAAGAAGAAATGGAATGCCAATTTAATAATTTACAAGGACTGGCATGTACTAAAGCTCTCTCATGGACATATTATTCTCACTATCAGTGCCACCATCTTCTCCATCATCTCTATAATAAAATTACTTATTCCATCAAAGTGAGTGTGAGTTTGTGTGTGTCTGTGTCTGTTTTTTTTCTCTTGTTATGTACAGGAGGTAGTTTGAAACTGTATTTTGGAAGATGAGGTGTGATTTAGAAGTTATCTCCTTTTTAACTTAAAAATTAAACATATTTTGAAAAATCATCTGAGAAAATTTTCTTCTGAGTAAAAATTGTATCTCAGATTTAGAAAGAATTTATGGAATGTAAGTGTGTCATAATTCTAGTTTAACTATGGGTGGCATTTACAAATGTAAGTAATTTTTAGTATCTATCTATTAACTTTTTTAAATTTTAACAGTTTTTCATATCCTTTCAAATTATGATTTTAGACCACTAGGCAGACTTTACCTTTTAAAGGTAATTATTCAGAAAGAGCTGGTCTTTTTATTTTACACTACTAGTATATTTTTACTTGTAAGTACCCTGTGTTTATACTTTGTTTTGAGAATTTATTTGCGCAGAAATCATTGCCATGGCAGAGGTAAGAGTTGTCTGGACTGCCAAATTAGACTGTTTAGTTTTAATAATCAGGACAGATGCAATTGTTAAAATATGTAATAAGCATATGGAAGACTCAGAAGCAAGGGTAGAAAAGAAAATGCTACAAATTCATAGTTAAAAAGAAAAGTGAAGTTATATAAAACAAGGACTTTTGAAATGATGGTTTGTATAGGGTGGACCACCAGTCAACCATAAAAGTGAGCTATCACGTTATGAAAAGGCCCAGAATGATCTGAAATGCATATTACCAAGTTGAAGAAAACATTTACAGAAACTGCAGACAGTATGATTCCAACTCTGATTTTCTAGAGAATTCAGAGCTTTGGAGCTCAATTGTCAGTGGTCTGAAGAAGGGAAGGGACTAGGTGAACATAGTCAATGTTTTAGAGCAGAAAGGCCAGACTGCACGATTCTTTATGGTGAACTAATGTGGCTACCCGTGTGCTCAGCCATAGGCTGTTCAATTACAAACTCTACCACAGACCATGGCTGGCTGGCATGGGCATGGCCTATAACTAACACACAGCAAGAAGAAGCTACAGGAAGAGATAGACAGATCAGCAAGGTTAGATTCCCAGGGAGGACATTCAAACTTCAGAGCAGTTAGTCATTTCTAAAACTATATTGGCCTGTTCCAGAGCTGTCATGAGCAAACAGAAAGAGGTTACAGGACAATTAGATGTGTTGGTGGGCTTTGGGATATATGTAAAAGAGGTTATAGATTCAAGAGATTGGGAACAACATACTTATGAAGAATTAAATTACATGTTGGAGAAATCTGGCAGAACAGCTTATAGGTTAAAGTTACCAAAGCTTGGTTTGAAAACCATGAAACTTTTTTTGTAGAGTCAGTTATAATCAGTTTCATATTCTACCCAAATAACAATGTCTTTGTCTTTAAAGAAATTTCAGCAAAGATAAAACTACGTTAAAGAGATGTTGAAGGGGAAATACTGAAGATGCTAGGAGAAGACCATTAATTATTTGAGGAATAGATGGGAAGATACTGATAAAAATGCTATGAAAGAACGATATCTCAAAAGGAAATTTTTCAGCTCAGTGGTACACTACAAAGTTCTATGTTCAATCTATAGTAATCTACCTAACCACCCTTCTGCACACAAGAAAAGGGAAGAAAAATATTTATCGAAAAAGGAAGTTGGGGAAAGGGTGATTAAGAAAACGAACAGATAAATTTTAAGTTTGAATTACCAATAAAAATTAAGATGAAGCTTTACACTTTAACAATGATTGATACATTTCTACAGCTTTTTCTAACAGCTTGGACTTTTTTGTGGTTAATTATTTGAGGGATACTTTATAAATTCTGTAGCAACCTACCTTGGAGAATATGAGCAATCTTTAAAAAGATTAAACGTTGCAAAATGTCAGTGTTATCAGATTTTGTGTATGGGTGTGCGTGTATGAAAGGGAGCATGCCGGTATAGTATAATGCATGGAAATACAAGGCATTTTCCGTCTTTCTGCATAATGCCGAGCATGTGACTAAGCAAGGAAGTGCTCTCTATCTGTTCACACACCTCTGCAAGACTCCACAGGTTTTGTAGCAATTGTGACTTCGACCTGGAAAGATTTGGCAGAGTGCTTCTCCAGTTGTCAAGAAGACAACAGCAGTGCCTTCTAACCATTTCCTTACATGGAAGGAGCTACCTGGCTCACTGGGGTCTCTCACAAACCCATCAATTTTGTTAGTCAATAACTTCTGAGATACCCCGCCTACTAATATTACCACATTAGAAATTCGGATTTAATGCATGAATCTCTCCTTCAGGCCACTGGAAGAGCTATGATACAACTTTTGAATGTCTAAAGTAGGACAAAATAGCAATTGGAGGAGAACATGCAATAACTGGAAGATCAAATAAAACATGCACATGCATCTCATAGAAATGTTAGAAATTAATGACAGAGAAAATTAAAAATTGAAGCTATATAAGTAGAGTGAGAAGAAAACTAAAAATTATGAACTGCCTGGTTGGAATCTCATTAAGTGACTCCAAATTCTAGGATGCAGAGACAGATTTTTATTTTTTACTTTTTGACCTAGAGGTCTATTTTTGGCTATCACAGTTTTAAAGTCTCTAGGTTCCCATAACACAAGAAACTCTTCAAAAGCCGAAGCCTCACACACGGGTTACACACAGGCCCTTAAGTCACACTTGAACACAGTCTAAGGCAGGAGCTGTGAGTGAAGATGCCCCAGAGATCCAGCACATACTCTTTGCTCTTCTCTGGTTAGTTATTCAGACTTTTTCAGTTCAAATACTGACTAGCTGTGGAGACAAGACATGCTTCCTCTAAATCCAGCCCACATCACAGGTTTTCAAAGCTGTGAGTCTAAAAGGAAAAAATATTTTTATGATCACTGTACTTCATAGTGATGCTACATATCAAGAAATAACCAGAAACCAATGGGAGATACCAGCCTAGCTCTGGCATTGGGGATCATGCATTGTCACAAGGTTTGCTCCCCAAGTATTCTTTGCTTCTTTTATTTCTCATTTATTATCACTTCTTTTTCCCACTTTTAATTATTTTTATTGAGTTACATATTTTCTCCTCCCCCTCCCTTCCTCCTTCCTCTCCATCTTCCCTCTCCCAAGGTCCCCATGCTCCCAATTTACTCAGGAGATCTTGTCTTTTT